>VDFB02270651.1:249639160-249700874 GCA_007258455.2 Sequoia sempervirens | reverse complement strand
ATAATTTCACTTTTGAGATGTAGATCGCCTACTAGGGTTTACACCCTATATTTTTAGGATATTTTTTTAATTTTTTAGTTTAGTTAGCTAATTAGCAACCCTCCAGTTTCCTTATCTAGACCCATATTATTTTTAGAATCATACCAACAAGACACGCTAGATATGCAAGACCAATTGTGTGAATTTTACTTGTATAATATCGCCATTCCCTATGACATTACTTGGAATTCACTTATCTTTGTGGTAGATGTTCAAATCAAGGTGATGACCTCATTCATCAAGAATGAACATTAGAGAGGATAGTGACAAATAGATTACAATAAAAGGGAGAATTCATTTCCCCTTCTTATTAGAGTAGAGACAAAAGATCCTAGAGGGATAGTAGAGGAATGGATTGACTTGGTAGAAAGATGATGGGTGGAGAAAAGTATTTTGGAATGCAGTGAGGACTATAAAAAATTTCAAGCACTAGTAGCAGGGACAAGAAGAGAAACACTTAACTTCTCACAACACAAATGGAAGTAATTAGCATAGGAGCTCAAAAATAAGGATCCTTATTTAGTCTTCAACTACTTGAAAACAATTAAAAGAGCCCACAAATATATGACAACCTCCCTTAAAAATTATATTACTTGGTTCCCCCTAACATTTCATCCTCCTCTTCTCTTGTTCCCAATTCCATATTGGACAAGAAGAAGAGAGGAGATATGTGCATCAGAGAAAGCTAGATGGGAGAGAATATCAAAGAAAAAAGGGTTCTACCTAAAGCAAAGTGAAGGGGTCATTAACATGATGGACTATAGGGAAGTTACATTGCAATACAACCAAAAACCCTAAACTACTTGAGGATAAGAAAAAATACAAGTTGGGGGGAATGATGAGCCCTAGAAATGTTTAGTTTCCTTCCTTTAGTTTCATTCTTTTTATCTTATTTTTGTGAAGTTTCAAAGAAATTTCTAAAGCTTTTCATACACTTTAAGTATTTAAAAGCATTGAAGATGATATACTATATTCATGAATGATTGTGTGATCTTTGAATGTATATAGAATTTAGTAGAGTTTTATGATTAATTATAGTTGTTAATAATGAAAAAATACCTTGGGAATAAGACTAACCCTTGCAGTGAAGGACCTATCAACCCACAACAATAGGATTTTCAACTAGCAACAAAAGGATATTGGTCTACCACAATCAGAGGAGGTGATTGACTATTGCACATGCATTTTTCCTTGAAGTTGATTCAGGCGATAGTTTGGGAATGTGAACATGAATATTCATGGATCACTCCATATTTTCACTTTATTTTATTAATAAACCATGGAAGAAAGATGAGACTTGTTCTAACAGTTGATAACAACTTATAATAAAGTTTGTCTTGTTAAGTAGGCTTTCAGTTACAACAATCTTCTTAATTGGTGTAGAGTCCTTATCAGATTCTTACACTCATACTTCCATTTGCTTTTAGTTTTATATTAAGCTAAAGAGTTAGTCCTCTTCCTATGTTTTCGGAAGAGTTGATAGTTGCTCATAGTTTGTTTTTAGTTTTGGAATAAGAGGGCTCTCACCAATCCTATTGTAGACACCTGAAAATGTCTTGAGTATATCACACATTGATTTTTCTTATTAACACCATTTCTCTCATAATTCACCTAATTTGTCTATTTAATTAAATAATATCCAATTATTTAGTTAAATTCACTTTTTTCTACTAATAATTGAATAATTAGCTTTATTTGATTAATCCATCATCTTCATGCTAAATTCTCCTCTTTTGATTAAAAAATGTCAAATTATTTAATTAAATATCATTTTCCCTCTTTGATTAAATAATTCTCAATTATTTAATTAAAACTCTTAATTCTTCCAACTTGCACAATTAAATGGCTTTCCCAAATTGTTTAATTAATTAATATTCCTCCAATCCTCCAACTTGCATAAAGAATATTCTCATGGAATATTCCCTTTTCAAATTCAAATTCTTCCCTCCACATGAATAATATCTCCAACATATTTCCTAAAATTAAGAGATTTGTTGAATCCCCATGGATTATGGACCCTTGATTAAATCTTTGATCCATACCTTCATGGATTATTGACCCTTGATCCATCCATTGATTTAAACTCATATCCTTAATTCAATTTCATCCCTTGATTAGAATTTTGAGTCTTCACCATTGATCAATATTTCAAAAATCTATAAAAGTCAAGCATTTTTTACATGAAAAAGGATTCACAACCCTTATACATCCTTACTCTCTTGAATTGTATAACCATTTTTGAGAAATTTGAGAACCCATATTTTGTGAATCATCCTCATTCATCAACCAAGCTTTTGCAACAACATGGATTAGGAAAATTTGAGGAATCTGCATCCATATCACACCAAATTGGTACTCAATCCATAATGGAATTGGAAGTTTGCTTGCTATTATATTCAATTGTTTAGAATTTAGATTTATTTATGTTAATTAGATTATTTTAGCAATGTTTACTAAATTTCATTGAAGTATGGCTTTGAATTTGATCATTTTCTTGTTTAATTGCTTTAATTTCATTCTTATTTGATCAATTGAGCTAACCATACAAAATTTTGGCATGATGGGTGGGACCCACGTCCCTGTCTAATCATTTTTTTTTAGATTTGTCGGCCATTACAGGTTAGAAGAATAGTGTCACGCCTTTTCAAGTTAAAGGGTGACGCTTTTGTAAAGATCGACACTTATGCAATTCAAAGGTCAACACCTTTGCATTACCTTGATGTTTATGTGTATCTTTTTTGTTCTATTGCAGGTATAATCTGACACCTTTAAAAAAAGGGCGACACCTCTACAAAGGAGTGATTCTTTTGTAGGTAGACAGTTTGGTGCTTTTGTCTGACATTCCAACACTTCTATCTGACAATCTGATGCCTTTGCAAAATAGTGCTACATTTTTTCAAGGTATAACAGTGAGCTAAATTTTTATGGTTTAATCTAATTTGATTCTTTTTTAGCTGACCATAACAATATGTTGTTTTTTGGTTTTCTATTTTTGAAGCTAATTGTTTGTAGTAACTTGGCAATCATGAGGAGAAGTTGAAAATCAAAGCAAGATGACTAACGTTTGTTTTACATATTTTTTCAATTAATCTAGGACTCATATTTGATTTTAGTACTTTAAAATGAACTCTTCACATTTCACTTTAGTGCTCTAAAATTTAACAACACAATCTTCACACTTCAATTTGGTGTTTAAAATTGAACAAGACAATCTCCATGCTTTCAATAGTTGCTTTAAAATTGAACCACACATTTCAATCCTTGG
This sequence comes from Sequoia sempervirens, assembly GCA_007258455.2. Lineage (NCBI taxonomy): Eukaryota > Viridiplantae > Streptophyta > Pinopsida > Cupressales > Cupressaceae > Sequoia > Sequoia sempervirens. The sequence goes on along the minus strand of VDFB02270651.1, from coordinate 249,697,570 downwards.
TGCAATTAAAATTAACTTGTTTGTCGTGTTTGTCATGTCTAGTAGGCTAGAGTGTATGTATCCACCACCCTTGGACTTCGTGTGATCTTGGGTGATGAGAAATAGCAACACTATTTCTTCCCTTTTTGTTAGGAGGCCTACCTAGGGATTTCATCACCCTAGGGTTTGACCTCAAGCATATTTCTTCTAGCAGTCTATGTAAAGGGGCAAGAGTGAAAGTTGTAGCTCAATCCAATCATGCATTTTCAAGCATTTCTCTGTGGTCCCAGATGATTCCGAACGCAAGGATATGATATTTTAATCACATTTGTACATGAGTTGGTGTTTATGGAGTACCTCCACTACAAACCTTGTTATTAGAAGCCTAAGAGCAATTTGTAGATCATTAGTTTAAAGAGGTGCAACATGATAGCATCATCACATGAAGTTACTTGCTATGTGTCGGGGTGATCCTACAATACTAGTTTACAATTTTTGGCCAAACTGGACATTGAACTAAATTCTTTTAACTAAATCTCCACTTTCAGGCACCTATAGCGGCTAAACCACATGAGGAATTTGAAGATGATGCAAACTAGTGATTTGTGACATTTTGTTTGTAGATTCTAAAGATATTTTTTTCAGAAATTTTGGAATCAAATTGCACTTCTTTTTCCATCTCCTTCAAAAACTAGTTTTTAACAGTAAACACCATTTTTAAAGAGTGACATCACTGGCTAACACATAACTTTTTTTTATGAAGGATAAAATTCTATTTTTTTGAATTTGGATTCGTAACTATGGTATCTAGTGTATGGAATTGGTTTCATAGCATTTCATTGATTTTTTTTTCTTAATTAAGTTTCAAAGTCAAACCTTTCACAATTTAGACATGATTCACTGGCTAAAGCATAATTTTTTTTTATGTATCGAAATTCAATTTTCTTTTTGTTGGATCAAGGACATCAATATCTAGTGCACTAATATTTTTCAAAAAAAAAAATCATAATCTTCTATTTTTCCACGTGTAGAACAAAGAGCTTGATTTTCAGTGAAAAACTATGTTTGAAAACCAAAAAATATTAAAATTATATTCGATGGATAGCTCATTCTGAGGACTACCATCATCCAAGTGGGTCTATGAAGTCTCCTCCATTTTCATCCTCAACCCAAGCTTCGAAGGGAAATTTTTTGTAGAAAGTTGGTACAAGAGGGGGGGAAAAAAGGGGGGTTCACTCGAACCCCCCTTTGAGAAAAACCCCCTTGACCTTTCGAACGAATGAGGGTTCACTCAAAGGGGGGTTCGAGCGAATCCCCCTTTTTTCAAAATTTCTTTTCATTTTTATTCTAGAAAATGTGAAAAATGAGGGACCCATCATTTAATAGAGTTCGCTCGAAGGGGGGTTTGAGTGAACCCTCTTTGGGTTCGTTTGGACCCTAAGTTCATTTGAACCCCCAAAACCCAAAATTTTCTTCATGGGAGCATTTTTTGCAATTTTCCTTCCTCAACAGAATTGTAAACCAATTTTATGGGATCACCTGTCGACCATTGTTGAGGCAAAAAAACCCCTTGCAAGGAAATTTTCCTTCCAAGGAAAGAGGTGTCAAGGTGGTACATGACCTTGGAATAATCTAGTTTTCCATTCAATTGGAAGGTATTTTATTATGCAAGCTCGCTTTAAATTGATAATCTCGATCTACCACTACAAATAGGATTGTGTTCTATGGCATGTTTTTGTCATGAATATCCTTGTGATACCAATTAGTTTGATCTTGTGGAAGAACATACGAAAAACCATCTAAACACTAATTGAGTTAGTTTGCATGTTTATTTTGTTTTATCACGTCAAAAATTTCAAACACCTTGTAAATTCCACATCAAAGATCCTCTGGCAGATTGATGCCTTTGTCGATATAGTATGCCACCTTTGTGAAAATTGATGCTTTGTTTTTATTAAAATGGCACCTTTTTTTGCATATTGATGCCTTTGCACATCTCAACACATTTGTTAGGGAAATTAGACATCTATAGATCGATACCTTTGTTTTGACAGTCTGATGATTCTATTGAATACCAATGCTTTTTCAAATACCATGACGCCTTTGTAGTAAATAGTCTAACACCTATGCAAAAAAAAATGATGCCTTTATCTGAAACTAAAAATAAAGACATTTAAAAATATTTTGAGTTCATTGGCATTTTGATCAGCAAGCCTTAGATCACTTAAAGTTAATACAAAGAAGAGTTTTTTTCACTTGTATTAATCAAAATAGAAACAAACGAACTTGTGTTCATTATCATTTTAAGATTTAAAAAAAAACTTTCTAGGTTATTATAGGATCAACTCAACAAACAACAAACCATCAACTTTACCATCAAAACATTCTATTTCAAACAACTTAACATTTTGACATAGATCATTTAGATTTAGATATTTATCCTAGCACCTAGTTTGGCTTTATGCTTGAAAAATAATCTCTTTTCAAGTATTTGGTTGAGTTAGTAAACATCATTATGGGAAAACCTACTTTGGAGTCATGAGTCTACTTCCAAGGTTTGTAAGTTCATCATCATCCTCAAATATACCTAAAGATCTAGTCTAAACTTTTCCAAAATTGAAAGTTTCATATCCTCCATCCACCCACACAACCATTCAACATTGGTCCTAAACCTATCAAAGTGTCATTACTAGAAAAAATTGAGGCAACCAAAATAGTTCAACAAAGTCAATTAAATCCAACATCTCCTAGGGTTGACACAATTTTTATGGTCAAAACAAGGTCTCGACACAAAAATAACATGGAAACAAATCCTAGTAGCCCAAACATACCTACCATAACAAGCATTAGTGAACAAAGTCTAGGGATTCTCAGTTATGATCCAAAAGGTTTTAAAACTCTATAGAAAACTCAAGTACCAACTTAACCATCACAATTTGAAACAATTTACATAGAAGATATTACCAATAAACCTCAATACTTCACCCACAAAGAATTGGTAGAGATGTCTCAATACCCTTCCCTCATTAGAGTACTTGATTTTATGCTACGAGCAAATCCAAATCAATACATGCTTAAACTTGCATAAGGTGGTGCGAAAATTCCCATAAACTTTGATGTGAACACAATAAAAGAAAAATCATTTTCACACATAGCATCCATGAATCATCCTCTTGAAAGTGAACCCTTGGTTCACAATTTCATACAACAAATAACTAAACCATCCACACCAAACATACAAAGTCAACCAACGGTCACTATGATGAGAATAGATTCAATAAACCTTGCACATCAACATAGAAATCGATTAAGTAATTACCAAGGTCTAGGTAATACCAACACAAGTCTATGTTTTCAAAATACCAACATCCCACCAACATTCAATGCTCCAAACACAAACGTACACACAAATTTTCCTAGCATACAACAACCATAACAAAACATCATGCAATAATACCAAGAAAAAATCATCCATCAAAGATCTCCTCAACAAAATAAAATTCCCCAACATCAAAATCAAATACCACAATAACAAACACATCGACAACATCAAATTTCCCAACACCAAAATCAAATCCCTCAACAACAAACACATCAACAATATCAAAGTCCCCAATATCAAAACCAAATCCCTCAACAACAAACACATCAAATCCCACAGCATCAAGACCTCAACAACATCAAATTTCACAACATCAAGTACATCAATAACATCAACATTAGCAATATCATCCCCAAAATCAGCAACACCAAACTCATCAACATCAAAATATCATCCCACCACAACAAAAACATCAATAATCCTCTCAACTTCCATCCCACAAAATTAATACATTCCACAACATAAACATCATCAACACATTACATCACAACAAACTCCATCTTCATAACAAAAAGTCCCATATCCACAACAACAACAAAGTATTTATCAACAATAAAATATTTCCCAACAACAACAAATGCAATCAAAACAATAATTGCAATCACAATAACAATTACAAGCACAACAACAATGACATGCCCAACAACAACTATATGCACAACAACAACATCAACAAAACTTACAATACAATCCCCAACATCACCAATACACAAACTCCCAACCAAATGTTACCCCTCAACATCAATATGGATCATACAATACATCACCTCCACCACTCATGAATCCACACTATCAAGAAAACCCACAATGCACTCCATATAACACCTACAACACAAGCACACCTCCATACCAAAATATAACATATAATTCATCTACCATCCAACAATACAATATGTATGCTCCACCATCAAACAACCCTCCTTTGTACATATCTTCCTAAATTCAGACACTAATGCAAAAAATTCAAGACATACAAATGGGGAAGACCAAAAAGTCATACGCAGTTCAAGATCTATGCCCATACCCGTTTGATTGAAGCATCACAATGATACCATTCCCTCTGAACTTTGAAATACCAAAGTTTGAAAAATATAAAGGATATGATAATCCTAAAGAACATATAAGAGAATTCTATGTTTCATGCATGGAAGTGTCATACTATGTTTCATATCTAATGTGTCTCTTCCCAAGAAGTTTGGAAGGGCGAGCCATAGAGTAGTTCTCATACTTTCCCCAATTAAAACTTTTCAAGAAATCATAGACCAATTTTTAGCACACTTTTCCTACAATATTGATGTAGAAATCACCTTGGAAGAACTATGCACTCTAAAACAAAACAAAGGAGAAGCCTTTTGCATCTTTCTTACAAAGATGGAGACAAAAGGTAAGAAAATGTAAATAGCCAATGCCTAAGAAGCAACAAGTGGAAATTATTACAAGAAACCTAAAAAAGGATATAGCCTTCCAACCAAAAATGTAATGTGTAACAACATTTGAAGAACTCATATCCAAAGGGCTTAACATTTAAAGGGTCCTCATTGCTAAGGGAGTAGTATAAATCTACAAAGATAATCACCAACCATCTAGTTCCAACAACAAACCTCGTATATGGGATAAAAATAAGAATATTACTAATGATGATGTGGTCAATGTGAAGGTAGTGATAAATTCTCCATCCAAATAAAATACACAACAAAACATCAACAAAATGTTAACAACACCAATCCCCTATGTGGACCACCACCAAGGAAAAATGACTATCCACCAAGATGCAAATACACACCCTTGGGGGAACCAATTGAAACATTTTTACATAAGATGATTCAAACAAACCTAATCACACTCCCAGACTTAAAAAATTATGACAAACCACAAATTAAATCAGCATGGTATATTTAGATGAAGATCATTGTATCACCGAACAAAAGGGCGCAAGACATCCAACTACATGAAGCTTAAAAATGTCATCCAAGACTTCATAGATCAAGGAGGGGTGAATATCAATCAACGCCCTAGAAAAAATGACTTAGGCATATACAAGAACCTAATTTATAATCACGGTAAAGATAATGGTGTTGGAAAAGGAAAGGTTTATAACTAATTGAATCACACCTATGAGAATGTTGTAGGAACATGTGGTCATCACATATATATAGTCACTATACAAGGACCTAATCTTTTAAGTGTGGAGTCACCACATAAAGAGGGAAGGTTACTATTCAAGGAGCCCCTTTTCAACCAATAGTTCCATCAAATTCAAATCCTATTGATTACAGTCTACTAGACCAACTTAAGAAAACACCTACACAAATCTCCATCTTGGAACTTTTGAGACTTTCTCCAGCACATAAGGATGTATTGGATAAAGCTCTTTCATCATCATCCATACTTGTTGGTATTTATATCAAGAAATTCCAAGCTATGGTCAAACATATTGCATCCACCCATCAACTCATATTCACAAAAAATGACCTCCCATCTTAATCATTCCATAACTGTGCACTACATCTTGAGGTCTATGTCCATAAAATAAAGTGAAAAGAGTTTTGATAGATGGAGGTGTGGGCTTAAATATTTGTACCCTTCAATTGATCAAACATTTGGGCTATTCTAAAGATGTAATTGAAGGAGAAAAAGGCATCAAGATCTAGGTATATGATGATAATGAACGAGATTCGGAAGGAACAATCAAACTACCCATACAAGTTGGGCCAGTAATTGCAAAAACAACATGTCAATTCTTGGATCTTGACTTACCCTATAACATTCTTCTTGGTCACCCATGGGTACATGCCATGCAAGGTGTAGCATCCACATATCACCAATGCATAAAATTCCCATATAATAACAAAGAGATAGCAATCCACAGTGATCATGAGCCCTTCTACTACTACAAAAGTATGGAGGATAAATAATAAAAAGTGTTACACAGGGATAACTTTAAGAAACCCCCCCTCGGTGAAGGTGTAACATACTGGCGAATCTTTCCTTTTATTTGAAAAAATATATTAATTTTCTTAGCGAATCTATAACACATTATTAAAAAAATTGTAAAATCCTAGAAAATCTTAATGAATAATTGGAAAAAATAATAATCACAATGGCGAATCCTAGCAAATAATCACTAAAAAAGATTAATTACAATGGTGAATCTCTCCTTTAAAAAATTACATAGTTGGTCGATGCAGTTCCCCCATATTTTTGTCTTTTGTAATATTGAAGTAGGGGCCTGGGGGTGGCAGCCACCGGCGAGGTCAAGGGGCAGCGCCCCTTGTGGGGGTCAAGGGGGCAGAGCCCCCTTGTGGGGGTCGAGGGGGCAACGTACACACAAATTAAGCATTTTTTTAAAATTCTCACTTAAAAAAAAAACTATATGAAAAGTGAAATTATGACCATCGATTAGCTTTTTAATCGGATGGCTACAGGTTGATTCCGTGAGTTTATATGCATGCTCCTTTTAAAAGTCTTGTTGAGGCCCAAAATTTGTTTTAGGCCATAGGATTATATTTAATCCTATGGCCCAAAACAAATTTTGGGCCTCAACAATCCTTTTAAAACGCACACACATATAAACTCATGGAATCAACCTACAGCCATGATCCGATTAAAAATTTAATCGATAGCAATAAATAAAAGCCTTATTCAAGGCTAAAATATCACTAAAATGATATGGTAATTTATTATTAGTGGTGATATTGCCACAATATTAATGGTAGGAATATAATATTATTGGGGAATATAATTAATATTTGTAATTAGAGTATAAAATACTGGTGAATCAGTTTCAATGACGTGTCATTTAAATAATAATGCATAGGCGAATTAATTAAGATAAAATTATTTTTTTGTAAAAACTTGGCGATTCTGCATCCTTTTTAGCTTGTACAATTCACCATTTCTGGAGGTCTCGATTTCAATTATTCACCAATTGGCGAAGATTCACCACTAAAGTTTTCCCTGGTGCTACAAGTACCAAAAAAATGATGAATTTATATTACCCTCTTCTTATGTTGACCCATTAACATTAGCATCCACATCAACATCTACATCAACAACACATAAAACTATCCCAAAAATCAAGGTGCTAATCAAGGACAACGATTGTGGTGATTATAACCTAAAGGAATATTTTGTTGTGGGAAAACTTCCACTTTCTCCTAGGACATGTGGTGAAACCCACCATAATGAGAAGGTGACTAAAACAATCAAGATGGAACCAACAACTTTTACATTATGGGGAGACCTTAATGCAGAAATCATAGATGAAGGGGACATATCCAAATGGGTATATTAGGATAAACAAGAAGAACCTCATCTTCTAGTTGATACAAACAAGGGATTTTAAATATCAAAATCATGGGCTACACAAGAATGGGTGGAATTGGTCTAAATCAACAAGGCATGTGCGAACCTATTATCCTTGAAAAATGAATAAAGAATATTGGTCTTGGTTACACCTTGAGAAAAATTGTGATCCCTCTTGTTGAGGATACTTTAATTGAGGAAGTTGAAGCTTCCTCTTCATTAAACACATCTAATTAAGAAGACATCGACAACTCCCCCTTTTGCATCACTGACCTATTTGAACATGCCTCCATGTACATGGTTACCATGATATCCTTTATGTCCCCCACCAAGACAATGAACTAAAACTTATCTATCCTCAACTCATCGACTGGGACCAACGATGAGCATCAGTTATAGATTCATTCAAAAATGATGAGGCTATCTTAAAATTCATGGGACTCCAAGACCACATATGTTTTAGAGACTATAAAGTAGGATTCAACATTGAATTAGACACACAAGCATACTATGGTGATATGATTGAATTCTTTAGTCACAAAATAGAAAATTTAAAAATCAAGACAGGATCTCCAAGTGAAAACCACAAAGTGGCACTTTCTTATCACAAAATAGTAAAAATAAAGGATGTATCTAAAGGTGAAAACCTCTCTAAGGAACCTAAGGATGAGGGATTCAATCTACCTAGTATTGTGATAGATCGAAAGAAATCAACAGTCTTGGTAGAAGCAGCACAACCAGTAAACATTGGATTGAAATAGAACAATCATTGGTGACATTCTACTACCTCATTATATGATGAACAAAATAACCTAGCAACTTTTCTTGGAAAAGGAAAATCAATTTTTCTTGGTCCTACGCAGACATGCCAAGGTTGGATACATCATTGGTTGTACATCACCTCAATAGTGCACCCTCATGTGAAGCCAGTGAAACAAAAACTAAGGAAAATGCATCCAAAAATTGCATTATTGGTCAAGGTGGAATTACATAAGCTTTTTAATGTGGGTTTTATAAGGCCAATCAACTATCTAGAGTGGGTTTTAAACTTGGTACTAGTATCAAAACCCACCGGGGGCATCAGTATATGTACAAACTTCAAGGATTTGAACAAAGCATGTCCTAAGGATGACTTTCTACTTCCTAACATAGATATGATCATGGATTTGATAGTTGGTCATGAGATGCTTTCTCTCATGGATGGATTCTCGGGATATAATCAAATAATGATAGCAAAAGAAGATCAACATAAAACGACGTTCACATTTCCATGGGGAACCTACTACTGGAATGTTATGCCATTTGGTCTCAAGAATGTAGGAGCCACCTATCAAAGAGAAATGACAGTGATATTTCACATTTTTCTCAAAATCCTAGAAGACTAAGTGGGTGACATACTTGCACAATCAGTCACAAGGAAAGGACATCTAGAAGTCTTGGCTAAATTTTTTGTTGGATTGGAAAAATATTAGGTGATATTAAACCCAAAGAAATGTGTCTTTGGAATTACTTTTGGTAAAAATTTTGGGTACATTGTATCATGAAGTGGAATCGAAGTGGACCCTACCAAAGCTAAAGTAATCATAGAAATGCAACCACCTAAAACCCTCAAACATCTTCACAACCTACAAAGAAAGCTTTAGTCCATGATAAGGTTTATTGCTCAGTTTGTGGACAAGTGTCACCCATTCACCCACCTTCTTCACAAGGGTGTGGCATTTAAATGGTATCATCATTGCAAACAAGCATTCCAACAACTAAAAGACTATTTAGTAACACCACCAACTTTTTGATGCCATAAGTGGCAAAGAAACCATTGATACTATACATTTCACAACCTTAGTAGCTCTAGGGGCTCTCCTAGTTCAACATGATGAAATAGGTAAAGAGAGGGCTATCTACTATATCAATAGGACATTGGTGGGATATGAACTTAACTACACATCTATTGAAAGAGATTGCTCAGCAGTAGTGTTTGCTTCTCAAAATCTAAGACAATATATCCTTTCTCATCAAATCAAGCTTATCTCCAAGGTAAATCCACTAAAATATCTATTATCAAAAGCTACTCTAATAGGTTGCATGGAAAAGTGGGTGATGATCCTTATTGAATTTGACATAGAGCATGTTGATTGAAAAGCTATCAAAGGATAGGTTATTGTAGATCAGTTAGCAGAATCCCCAATCTATCCAGAAAACCTTTTGGTCTCAAAGTTTCCTGATGAAGTAGTATCACCCTTACTCCAATAGATTAGTGGAAGTTATACTTTTATGCACAATAGCACAACAAGAAATTAGCACTGAATTTTACGCCAAATTTTAGTGTATTTGAGTCGGCCATTTTGGAGTCATCTGAAGGCGCAAAAGTCGGCAAAAACTCATTTCATCGCCAAATTTTGCACTAGATTTTGTGTCAACTTTTGTGCCTAAACTAACATCGTATTTTGCATCAGAAATTTGGTCTCAGCAATAGCGTCACCTTTAACATTGGAAATAGCACCAAAAATTGGTGTCAAAAATAGTGCCTAAATTAGCGCCCAGGTTGGCTTCCAATTTTGCTTCCATGCCTGCTCCCATTGTTGCTTCTACTTTTGTGCCTAGTTTTGCTCCTAGTTTTTCTTCCAGGTTTGCTTCCGATTTTGCTTCCACTTTTGCTTCCAATGTGACATCCAATTTTGCTTCGAGTATTGCTTTTTCTTTTTCTTCCGGTTTTTCTTCCATGGTGGCTCCCATTTTTGCTTCCATTTCTGCTCCCATTTTTGCTTCTAGTTCTGCTCCCATTTTTGCTTCTAGTTTTTCTCCTAGTTTTGCTCCTAGTTTTGCTTCCACTTTTGCTTCCAATGTTGCTTCTAGTTTTGCTTCTAGATTTGCTTCCATTTTTTCTTCTAGATTTTCTTCCAGTTATGCTTCCATTTTTGCTTCCATATTTGCTTCCGATTTTGCTTCCAAATTTGCTTCACGTGTTCCTTCCATTTTTGCTTCCTTGTTTTGCTTCTAGTTTTGCTTTGAGGCTTGCTTCCGGTTTGCTTCTGATTTTTCTTCCAAATTTGCTTCCAATTTTGCTTCCAGTTTTGCTCCCAGTTTTGCTTCTGATTTTGCTTCTGGTTTTGCTTCTGGTTTTGCTTCTGGTTTTGCTTCCAGTTTTGCTTCCAATTTTGCTTCCGATTTTGCTTCCAGTTTTGCTTCCAATTTTGCTTATGATTTTGCTTCTAGGTTTTCTTTCACTTTTTCTTCCAGTGTTCCTTCCAATTTTTCTTCTGGTTTTGCTTCCAGTTTTGCTTCCAATTTTGCTTCCAGGATTGCTTATGGTTTGCTTCTAGTTTGGCTTCCATTGTTGTTTCCTTTTTTTCTTCTAGAAATGCTTCTTGTTTTGCTTCCTTTTTTGCTTCTAGAAATGCTTCTTGTTTTGCTTTTGTTTTTTCTTCTAAAATATGCTTCTTATTTTTCTCCCGGTTTTGCTTCCGGTTTTTCTTCCAGGTTTGCTTTTGGTTTTTCTTCCAAGATTGCTTCTAGTTTGTTTCTAATTTGGATTCCATTGTTGCTTCCTTTTTTGCTTCTAAAAATGCTTCTTATTTTGCTTCATTTATTAATTTAATATGTTTTAATTCAATTTAATTAGTTAAATATATGATGCCTCTTAAATAACTCATATGATTATAGAGTAAGTAATTTAATTATTTTACTCATATGATTAAATAGCAAGATAATTATTATAACATGATCATCATCTATAATTAAAACAAGTGAGTCAAATATCTATAATTTAATTGAATTTGACAACATCCTTCCTGAGCAATAAATTAAAATTATCATACGTAATAAATATCCATCCAAAAATCATCGACCACTTTTAATATATATAAATTGACAAGTCAATACTGATAAGATCATTATCATATATAACTAAAACAAGTGAAATTCAAATATGTCAATAGATCAATAACATGTGAAAATGATACATGTCCAACAGTCGACATAAGTCAAAATGATACATGTACAAATGAAAGTAAAAATGATAATTTATTTAACTCAAATTGATACAAGTCAAGATGATACATGTCCAAATTATATAAGTGAAAATGATAAATGTCAATATGATACAACTCAATAATATGGTACCGTAGGCTGTGAAAATGATACTTATGATAGTAACCATGAAAACAGGCATCATAATGATATATCAAAAATGATCCATGATGCAGTCTATATGATCATGAATGTCACTGGGTGCTACTAGCAACTACCTCATCATCATCACCACCATTGTGATCATCATCATCACCATCATCACCATCATCACCATCATCATCATCATCATCATCATCCTAATGATATATCAGCAATGATCCATGACGCATTCTATATGATCATGAATGTCACTAGGTACTACCAACAACTACCTCATCATCATCACCACCATCGTGTTCATCATCATCATCATTGTCGTCATCATTGTCATCATCATCATCATCATCATTGTAATCAGCCTTGGTGTCTTCCATGTCTACATATCATCATCCTCTGCCATGTGATTTGTACCAGCAGAACCAATATTTTCTAGATCATCTATATCATGATGATGATCATCTTGATCTTCTGGAAGACCCGTGTTCTACAAAAAAAAAACATTTAAAATGAAAATTTATTATTTATTTCATGCAATAATTTATTTTTTTGTTATATATGTAATATTGAAATAGATAAGATGAAACCATAATCATATTACATCATATCAAAGTGCACATACCATAATAAAATTTCAAAAAAGTTATAGCTAATACGTGATTCCAATTATATAAAACATGCAACAATTCTAATAAACGTTAGTAAAGATCATAAAAAAATTTGTTATACAATTTCACTATCAACTATAAATTCTATTACATAACCTTAAGTGCCAACCCTTTGCAAAAGAATGAGGAGACTGCAAGAAGATTGGTTGTAGGGGGCATTAGTACAGGAGATGGACATGGCTCTTCCAAGCCATCCACTGAGATGGTTTCATAAAAAAATGTGGAAGATACCCCTATTTCTAGAGAGCTCATGATTCAGGTTGATACGAAAAATGATGTTGTTCTGGTACCCATATATGGCATCATGGTTCCATTTCATGTAGCCACCATCAAGATGGAGGGAATTCTTATATAAGGATAATTTCCAATGTTCTAGGTACCGTATTTAATGCCAACTACATGCCAACATTGAAATTCCCTAGTAGTATTTATGTTAAGGAAATTTCCCTTAGATCCAAGGATTCAAAGCACATCAACAATGTGGTACAAATGATTAAATACCACAGATGATCTGTAGAAATGAAAGAGTCTGAAAAGGTAGAGAGAGCTACACTGGTGACTTAGGAGAAACTTCAGCTTTCAAAAACAAAGGCAATTAGGCTAGCATACTTGTGGATCAGGCCAACATTTGGTGGAAGAGGAAGAAATATGACTAGAACTCTAGAGGCCAACCATAATGGATTTTGGTATTCAACCATGAGAGAAAAAGAGAGCTGATATCATGTATCAAAACATTAAGCATGCATTCTTCCAGCTAGTGGAGAAGGAGATGATTACTTTGCTTCATTTTCATTTGCATAACCATATCATGGCATGGGAACCAAGAAGACCAAGGATGTCCAGTTTTATGTGGAGGTAATGGATGTGCTCCAAACCTTAGGAGGGGCAAGAAGGTCAATGTATGATCCTGATGAAATTGAGGAAGAACAGCAAGAGAGAGACATGAAAAATAAAATCAATGCAAAGATTCAAGGATTTGTCAAGCGAGTAAGAGAGCTATGGGATCAGCCTCATCTAAAATATTTTGAACTAGAGTTTGATATACCATTTAGAGATCTTGGTTTTCATGGAGTTCCTTTCAAAGCCCCTGCTTTTATTGTTCCTATGGTAAACTATTTGGTAGAGTTGATGGAATTACCTTTCTTAGTAATCACTATTAGTGAGATTGAGATTGTTAATCAATTAGGCACTAATTGCTTGTAGAAATGAAAGAGTCTGAAAAGGCAAAGAGAGCTACATTGGTGACTCAGGAGAAACTTCATCTTTCAAAAACAAAGGCAATTAGGCTGGCAGACTTGTGGATCAGGCCAGCATTTGGTGGAAGACGAAGAAAGATGACTGGAACTCTAGAGGCCCACCATAATGGATTTCGGTATTCAACCATGAGAGAAGAAGAGAGAGTTGATATCATGTATCAAAACATTAAGCATGCATTCTTCTAGCCAGATGAGAAGGAGATGATTAATTTGCTTCATTTTCATTTTCATAACCTTATCATGGCATGGGAACCAAGAAGACCAAGCATGTCATGTTTTATGTGGAGGTAATGGATGTGGTCCAAACTTTAGGAGGGGCAAGAAGGTCAATGTATGATCTTGATGAAATTGAGGAAGAACAACAACAGTAAAAATAAAATCAATGCAAAGTTTCAAGGATTGTCAAGTGAGTAAGAGAGCTATGGGAGAAGCCTCATCTAAAATATTTTGAACTAGAGTTTGATGTACCATTTAGAGAGCTTAGTTTTCATGGATTTCCTTTCAAAGCCTCTGCTTTTATTGTTCTTACAGTAAACTATTTGGTAGATTTGGTGGAATTACCTTTCTTAGTAATCACTATTAGTGAGATTGAGATTGTTAACCTTGAGAGAGTAGGACTTGGGAAAAAGGAATTTGATATGGCTATTGTTTTCAAAGACTTTAAGCAAGATTTACTCTGCATTGATGCCATTCCTCAATCTTCGCTTGATGGCATCAAGAAATGGTTGAACTCCATGGATATAAAGTATTATGAAAGCAAAATGAACTTGAATTGGCAACCAATTTTGAAGACTATTACTGATGATCCAGACAAATTTATTGAAGATGGCAGTTGGGAATTTTTGAATATGGAAGCTAGTGATTCTGATTCTGATAATTCAGAAGAGTCCGATCAAGGATATGAACCCTATGATGTAGAAGAGGAATCAAAATCAGATGAGGAAGGTTCAGAAGATGAATCTCTTGTGGAGTTAGATGAGGACAAAGAAGAAGAAGAAGATTCTGAAGGGGAGGAAGGTAAAACATGGGATGAATTAGAAGCCAAAGCTAGAAATGCAGATAAGGAAAAAGGAGACGAGAGTGACAGTGAAAAGGGAAGGTGTCAACGAAAGGTAAAAGCTACAGGGAAGTCTAGGGCACGTGATATTAGAGATTCAAGAGGAATGCCTACCAAGAGGCATAAATTTAGATGAATTGAGTTCATCTACATCCTTCTACTATTTATTCACACACATAAATGGTTCAACAGTTTATGAAAATGATGCATATATGTTAACTTGATCAATGTTGTTACTTCGGTAGTTTGACTTCTATGACAACCAGCCATTAGGCCATTCTATGTGGGAGCACGTTTGTGTTTTTAGTTAGCTCTTTTGGATAGCTCTACTTGGTGTTAAGGACATTCCATTTATCTTTTGAATGTTAAGAATTCTAGTATTACACGCTTCTCTATGTTGATCAAATCAAGTTGCAGTTTTTTTACTGCTGATTTCTTTATTTATGGAGTTTTTTTAACTTGGAAGATAGGAATTTACTGCCTTTTTTTAAATTAGATGGACAAATTAATTGGCTGGTTAGCTACACCAAGTGATGTAGACTAGAAGGATGTGTTAGATATATAGGATTCCTACCAAGATGCATCAAAAAATTCTTACATGTTAAAATAATGGTAGCATCATGAGGAAGGATGGCAAAGATGCATGTGGATCACTTAGTAGAATGGCAACATGAATTCAAGGAAGCACTTCTTGAGATACCATGTTTGAGAGAAAATAAGATAAACCAAATCAACATGGGACTAAGTCACTCAAATGATACAACTCATAACTTAAATGAGGACACATAAGAGATATTAAAAGACAATGGTCATTAATTAAAAGATGTGACGAAAATAAGGCATGAATGTCACCCACTACCCTTTAAGGAAAACAATATTTTTTTCCTCAACATGAAATAATGGGACAATTGAGTGGGATCTAGGGCCAACAAAGAATCACTTTAGAACTCATCCTACGCATCAATAAATAACTCAACACAAGAAATGCAAATTGACATATTAACACAACAATATCCAACTAAGTTATTGAAATTCAACTATTGATACCTCGTTCTCCATCCAGATTAAAAAATCGGCCCACTTTTTGCTTTGTAACTTTTCCTTTTCATATTGCTTTGGATGTCAGCCATATTTCTCCTCCTGTCAAAACATGGCACATGGACTAGTTAAACTAATTAATATGCAATCATTTAATTTTTCCTAGGGAATTAAAAAAAATATCATTTAACATATTAAATATACTTACAAAATTACAGATCGAGGCCTGTAAACCTTTCTGGCCACTATGATGTGTGGCACAAAGTTTTTGAAGCCTAGCCTTGGAGGCCTTGTCCTGAAACATATACTAATTCAATTTAACTATGCACAAATAAAATTTAAAAATTGTTTAATAAATTTGATATAATCTTATGAGAAAATTTTAATACCTGTGTACTCTCCTCACTAGACTTCCTCTGTGCTTCAGACTTCTCGTATGCTTTTACAAGCTCTTTCCATACTTTGACACTTACATCAATTGGCCTTTTTTTTAGCCTTAGCTTGGGAGGGATATTTTTATCTTCTTTGTTTGGTTACACCGAAATCTCTTGCAATTTTGAGACATTCGTAGCTTCACCTTCTTCACAGACCAACCTATGCCAAATTCAGTCTCCATGTCATTGATAACTACTTTTTGCAGGTGTATGGGTATCTTTGAGAATGGAAAATGTAGATGGTCTTTGAACCGTTGAAGGCATGATTCCTTCAACCTATTCACAAACCCTTTTCCAGCATCTATCATTCGGACTTCCCCTAAAACCGCATTGTATTCTATCTTCTTATTGTAGGTACCAATGCAAGAATGAAAAATTTATGTGGTGGAAGAAGTTTGTGTCCCAGGAGTGGGTGGGACAATGGAAGCCTCTGCTCCCTATTCTACACTCCTAGATTTTACTATTACTGATTTCCTCCTGGATCTTTTGCTCGATCTAGGACTACTTGGGGAATCACTTGATTCCCTTTGACACAATTGATTTGGTTGCAATGTTTGAGGGGCTTGACTAGATTAGTTTTCTATGTATCTAAAAAGGATTGTCCAGCGCGCATCATCCAAATTGTTCACTGCCTCTACCCCCAATATGGAAGCCAATGCCTCTTTATCTTTGTCAGTCACATGTCCCTATATATATAAAATAAATTTCTTCTTTTAAATTTAAAAAGTAAAAAGTAAAAAGTAAAAATGAAAGAAACAAGGGAAACATTTACAAATCTATAAATTGACAATGAATTACCTCATTGTGGCCAGAGTCTGCTCCCTTTCTTCTCTTCCCTCTATCGCTTGAAATTTTGAGGCGACCTAGGGCAAATTATTTTCATCCAGTTTGTGGAGGCAAACGAAGTACACACTGTCAGGTATGAAAGTTTTTATCCAGTTTGTGGTATGAAAGTTTTACCTTGAATGACTCTTTCTAGATTTAAACGCCTATGAATCAATTGCTTGTGCACCTATATAGAATATAAATATATTTGAAAGGATATAAATATATGAAAAATGAAACAAATGTATTGTAAAAAAATCAATGCTTACGCACCTGTATAGAATGGTAATCTTTGGGGGATAAAAAGGGGGAAGAGTGTGGTTTTATTGAGAGTTAACACAAATAGGTCCCATGCTCGAGTCACATTTGTTTATTAGAAAGAAAATGAATGTGTGCACATAATCAATTCAAAACCACGAGCTCATTATTCTGTAAAAGAATAAGTGAAAATTAGTAATAGCTAATTTAAGCCCGAAGGTCTCACAAGTTTGAGGAAATGATCTATTATTCAGCTATCATCTCAAAATCCCTATCTGATCGTATTGTCTCAACCAACCTCTGTTCCTATGGGACCTGACTGCAGTGGGGCGGATGTAGTTTAACGACTTGTCTTGAAATCACTCGACTACTTTTTTATGGAAGGTCGGTATGAGAAATCGAACTAGAAACAGAAAGCTTGGGATGGGAATGATAAGCGAACCGAGGCATTGGGGTTTCAAAAAATCATTCACTACTCTCGAATGCAGAGGAAATAATGCAATGTTTACAATTTTACCCTCCTCCTTTGCAACCACATGAGACTTGAATGATTCGCATGTAAACAAAACAATATTCCCAACCCTTTGTTCACAATCTCTCCATTTAATCCAAACAAAAATATTTGTGGGAACAAAAAAAACAAATTGTAACCTTACCTATGGTGTCGCAAACTAAATCGAATTTTTGATCTACTTGCTTGTAGCCCTCCTTCGCATCGTTTTTCCCTTTTTTCTCCTCTCTTCCTTTGCGCGAATTTTTCTCCTGTCATCTCTTCCTTCTTGACACGGGAAGTTTTAAATTTTTGTTCTTGATTCAGTAGTCAGTGTAGAAAAGTGTGCCTAATTTAGCACCGCCTTCCAGCCAAAAAAATGTAATCTGTTTGGGATACAAAAGACAGCGCAAAGTGCACCTAATTTAGCACCACCCTCTAGCCAAAAAAAATAATCTATTTGGGATGCAAAAGGTAGTGCAAAATGATGTATTTTTCTTGGAAGTTGATAAATAAATTGATCCTAAATTGACTTCATCTTCATATGTACCAAGGAAGCAATCATGGTTCCCTATTTTATCTATTCCTTATCCCATGTCAATTTAGTGGGTGCAAAACTAATAGACGTTAGATTTGTAAACTCAGAAATGACCCCTATACAACTAGATGAGTCATCTAAGGTGTGAAATATATGTCAAATATATGTCTAAAGTGAGGTTTTGTGTTGGATAGCATGTTCGTTGAAATGATATAATTTGTGTACTAAACATTATTTACTATGTTGTGTATTATAGGGGCAAGATGAGGCCATGGCAATAGATTGTGTCATGTCAAATGAGGACACAATGGATGAAGCGGGACATTAGGTACTCAAATTTTGACTTAACTTAGGAAAAAATGATCTGATGGAATTTTCATAAATGTGTTTGATAACATATCATGCTATTGAAAATTAGGGGGCATTCCTGTCTTACAGTTGACTTAAGGAATGACATAAGTTGATTGTCAGCATTTACAAGGTATGTGGTTATATGAAATGTTCATGTGTCAAAGACATAGAGATATTATATTGCATTTTAATTTATGACTAAAGGTTCATACTAATTTACTATTCTTATATTATTGGATGACCTCCAAGGAGATCCACGAATCTGAAGTGCCAAAGTGGAAGAAGGAAATTGCAGAAATTGTGTATTTGAGAAAGAGCTCCCTACAAGTTTCATGGACCTACAAGTCCATTTACTTATACACCTAGTCAATGACATTGAATTGGCGGGTGTCATATCAACGAGGTGGATGTTTTTCTTTGAGAGGTATATGAAAACTCTTAAAAGATATGTCTAACAAAAGGCACATCCAGAGGGTTGCATGGTTGAAGGGTATGTATTGAATGAAGCATTTTTCTTCCTGTGTGAATTCCTTGGTAAGGATTTTGAAGATGGGCCATATGTCTAGGATGAAGAACGAGCATCAAATATTATTGATGGAGAAAAACCATAATCTAATGGTGTTGAAGTAGAAATTAGTAAGTAAATTCACCATTAGTGTGGTTGTTTTTCTTGCAATCATTAATTTACTCTGTAATTTATTTCTCAAATTAACAGCATGAAATTTTGGAGTTTGAAATAAACATGTTGACATGTAATAGGTGTAGACAAAATTTCTATACTTGACAAGTTCATTCAGTACCACATGGACTTTATGAACAAATGGATTGATTTGTATGATAAAAAGAGAGAAGTGTTAGAAGCAAGGAGACAGTTTAAGAGATTGAACCCAAAGAATACTCCACTTCTGACTGATCTGCTTAGGGAATGGAGCAAAGATTGCACACTAGAATGGTTTACTAAACAAATTCAAAATCAAATAGAAGATGTAGGTATAGATTCAAACATAACAGAAGATGAAATCAACATGTCTAGAGGATGTGAAAGAAAGGTATAGTTGGAATTTTACAAAATATTGTTTCCTTATAGTTTTGACACTATTAACTATTTTAATATTTATTTGTTTTCACTGAAATAAATGGTATTTCACAGGCAAGGAAATAACCAGCAATGTGGGCATATGGTTGACATTATCGTGTAGAAAGTGTAGATGTAAAGAGGTGATCCTTTGATTGTGGCATCATGGTTGACTTCAAGCAATCCAGTCGATCAAGCTCAAAAGATAAGAATATAATTGAAGGGAATCTACAATATGTTGGGAAAATACAAGAAATTATTGAGTTAGATTACCGCTCTTTTAAATGTTCTATTTTTAGGTGTAGATGGTGTGTGAACCAATATCCTAGTACCTACAAAACATAACAAACACACACATTAGAAGATTGAAATGCAAGTTAGAATCTAAGCTCCCCATAAAATCCATTTAACAATGCTCAAATAGGAATGAAAGCAAGAACACTACAAAAAGCAATAAGATAGATTAAATCCCATTAAAAAGCAATGCAAACTCTTAATCTTATGGGGGAATTGGTGCCAATTTGATGTGAAAATTGGCCCTTTCCCAACTCCTATGATGCAAAATTGATGTGTGATGAAGAGTGATCCACTTGATGAAGATTCAAATATGCTCCATGATGAAAAACCTACATAACCTAACTAAGATTTGATGAAAATGGATGAGAATTGTTATGCTTGAGTATGGATTTGAGTATAGTAAGTTTTCTCAAATTGTGGATGATGAAATGAGTAAAGAAGCCTCTTATTTATAGAATGAAAAGTTGGAGAAATGCCCAAAATGAAGCAATGTGGGACTAACTTTCAACCAATGGCAAGGTGCCACTTGTCAAGAGATGGGTGGATGAAGGATGTGCACATTTTGATGAATGTGCCCATAAATGCATTTATTTGAAATTTGAAATTTGTGAAATGACAAGGTGGGTGAAGAGTCAAATGGAGTAATGGCCATTTGGCTCAATGCAAAAGGACTTGTAAAGTGAAATAAATTCCTTGTTGGAAGGACAAAGTCCACTTGGATTTGGATTCAAATTTGAAGGAATATTCCCCTATTCTACCATGTTGAGAGAAAATAGGGATTTAATAAATGAATTAAATCTATTTTCATGTGCAAGTGGAAAAAGCTAGAGGATGGGACATGAATTAGGATTAAATTAATCCAAGGTTAATTAATTTAATGAGGGATTAGATGATGTGAAAAATTTGACTTAGATTTATGGGTTAATTTAAATCAAATATGAGAAGAATATGATAAAAGGATTAATCAAATAGAGATTTTTTATTTATTTAATTAAAGGAGATGAAGTTAGATAAGGTTTAATTTATTTAATTCAATAGGTAGACTTTAGAGATTAATTAAATAAAATTGATTTATTTAATTAAGTAGGGATAATTAGATCAGATTGATTGATTTAATTAACAAGAAAGAATGACTTAATCAGATAAATGATTTATTTAATTAAGAGAGGAAAATTGATGAATTTAATAAAATAAGGGTATTCGATTAAATGGTTAGACCGAGGGATGATTTAGGATGAAATGGTGTTAGTAGTTGGGATCAAATGTGCAATGTCAATCGGTACATTTTACGTGTCTACATTTTTCCCATCTTTGAAGCAATGCACTTGCTACGTTGTTTCAAAGAATAAACTGTCTCGATCAAAAAGCCAAAATTTCTCTACATTCAAAATTTTCCCCACTATTGCCCCAACGAACAAAATATGTTGTTATACTGCCCCTTCGAGAGATCAGACGAAAATTCTGATTTTTGGGTGATCTTGCAAAAAAAAGAGGACAAGGTGCCCGACGGGTCAGAAAGGCTCCAAGAGGCCAAAAAATTAGAAAATGCAAAAAAATGATGTAAAATGGCCTTCAGACAAACAAAAACGGGATCGGGGAACCAAAACCCTAGTAGGACAACCAAACGGGGTCAAAAACCCCTAATTTTCAAGCTTAAATAGGCCTCGATGGGCCACTTCCAATTCATTTTCACATTCAGCCTTGAGAAATTTTATGATTTTGAGCTCTGACACCTTGGAGAGATGGCACAACGACAGCTCCCCATGCATATATCTGATAGGGTACGGATGCATTAGAGGCTTCCCGACACTGGACCACCGGTGAGTCAACTTGACCCAACCTCTTTTTTTGATTTTCACATTCATTTATTGTGTTTAAAAACTAGGTCCTTAGGAGCGGCGCTATATTGGCCCACTGAAATTTCAAACAGTGACACTTGGTGTTTAAACTACACCGCCATTGCAAGGTATGACTCCATGATGTAGTTTGGGATTTAGGGTTAAATTCCAAACCCCACCGCCTTTACAAATTGCATCACTACGGTGCTCTTTAGAGTTAGGGTTTCAGATCAAACTGGACTACCTTTGCAAACTACAACAACGCAATGCAGTTTGGGTGTTTGAGGGCTCTAGCATCGCAATTTGAAATTTGTAAACTGCACTGCCTTCACAGGCAGCAACGCTGGGGTTAATTTCAGGACACTGAGACAAGTCAGGATCAAGATTTTTTCAATGAATTTTAACATGGTGGCTTTCCTGATCTAGGAAGAGGCAAGGGAGATCTACTCTCGCGAGCATAGGTCCTAGGAGATTTTCAGCCTTTGAGGGATTTGACCGATCAAGAGCAGGAGTTCCTAGGAGAGATGGGACTTTGGTACATCGCCTATGCATCGCCTATGTGGACACACTTGGGCATGATGACAACACTTGTTGAGAGGTGGCACAGTGAGACCTCCTCATTCCACCTTCTGACGAGCGAGGCCATGGTCATGCTGGAGGACGTGTGGCAGATATTGAGATTTCTTATCGATGGTGAGCAGGTCATTTATGATATGGACACCGAGAGGGAGGCTTGTTATGTCATCATGGACACTAACCAGATTGTATTCTACGAGGGTTAGGTTGAGTTGGAGCGCCACAGGCCTATCGTGTCACCCTACCATTTAGTCATTGCATCCATTATATCGGGTCTTGTCACACCATATTGGCGAGGCTGATATTTCAGTCCAGGATGGGTTCTTAGCTAGGAGTGCATGGTCTGGCGGTGACTGACACTATTTGCATGGGGGCCAATTCTGCTAGCCTCACTTTATAGGGATCTTCATGAGTTTTCCTACTTGTACAGCAAAGCACTTGGGGTAGGGGTCACACTCCTACATATTTGGGCATGGGAGCACATCCATGTACTCCAACAGAGAGTTGTTCTAGTTCTGATGGAGCCAAATGATCTAGTGGTCTAGCAATACAGAGGAGGCCTTTCATTTACACACACTGAACAACACAGGATTCCTCATTAGAGGAGGGTCCTTGACAATATGTGAGTGTTCAGATGATGGTCGTACCTCAGAAAACCCACTTGGTTTGATGATGCACAACAGTTGTTCTTCACCTGCCAGGATAGACTTATGCAGGGGTGAGAGCACACGATGATTTAGATGTACCTTCCAGGAAGGGTTTAGAGACATTTCGACGAGCCACAAGACATGTCAGACGATCAGTACGTGGCTATTTTTGCAAGGACAGTGAGCCAGAGCTCCTGGGGTTAGTACATACCTGCCCATGAGGTTGTTCGGAGTTTCATGTAGCTGGTGGTCAGGCCATGGCCATATGACTAGGGACAGGTAGATCCAGGGGTCACACAAGCCTATAGAGATTGGTTCAAGCCACTACTTCGTTTGACAGCTCCGGGGGCACCATTCGGTTGATGTAGGGCGAGAGGTAGGGGAGCAGGATGGGACCGAGGGACAGTAGATCAAGATCAGGGCGGTGGTGGGCCACCACTGGTTCAGCTAGTTCAAGATCAGGCACTCCCACATCAGCAGGAGAGAGAGCAGAGATAGGATGCCCCCCGACAGGATCAGGATCCGGACATCAGGACGGGCACCAGGATAGGATCCCGACACAACCCAGATATGGGTACCAGGATCAGCCCCACATGTAGCCACCCCTATAGCCAGATCCTAGAGATGGGAAGATTTTGCAGTTGTAGGCCCAGGTACAGGCATTGACAACTAAGAGAGATCAGCTACGGGTAGAGTGAGATCAGGCGGTTTTACAAAGACAAGCTGTTATAGGCAGCAACCGAGATGGGTCACCAGCAGCAGATAGAGAGCATGTTCACCTCTTCCTCCTGTAGCATAGTATCGCTTCGAGCATATAGGGAGGCCATTCAGGAGGCCAATTATTACAGGATACACTATCACCAACCTGTGCCAAGACCAGGCCGAGTCCCAGATTTTTCACAGAGGACCAACCAAAGACCAGTAGAGCAGCACAGGGAGAGAGTAGGTGGCGAGGGAAGCAACCAGCAGGGCTAGCCCTCACTTTGATCGAGATAGGATTCTTTGTGTCCAATGGGCTCATTTTTTATAGCCCCATGGGCCATTTTGTACTAATTGACATTACATGCGTACATTGATATGATTTTTTGTACCATGATAGTGTATATTTTGATGATATATATGATATGAGATGACGATGTTGTGATGCGATGTTCTATCTTTACTTTGATGCATTATGGATGGTTCTTATTTCTAGATGTTGTGCAATGATTTTATCTTACGATGCCATGATGTTTATGGGATGGATGATGTATGGATGCATTTCTTTTTCAGTGCCTTTTTTTATGCATTTTTTAATGATGTATGCAAAATGTTATGATGTGCAAATGCATAGACTAACAAATCTATATTATGTAGTGATGGATAGTATGATATAATGTAATTTTTCTATGTAGGATATGTACTTATGATGATGTGATATGATGATGATGTGATGAAATGATATTATATGGAATATGATGGTTATGAGATGCAAATTGATGCTTTTAATGTATGATGTGTGGATGCTTATATGTGTTATGGGATGATTATGCAATGTTATGATATGATGGATGCTATGATGATGCAGATGTTTATAATGCTATGGGATGATTTTTTTTATGTTTATGTAAAATGAATGAAATGTAATGATTCGTGAGATGCTTAGAATAACTAATCTATATTATGTATAATGGAAATGTAATGTTATGATATGATTTTAATATTTCCTATATGCTATGAAATATGCAATGTGCTGGCGGTTTGTGGATGCAGGATGATAGTGATTTTTTTATTAACTGCCATGGTACCATGTTAGCGTGAAAAGCAAGAGATAGAATAAAATAAGAGATTCCAACAAGACATGAGATGATGATGATGATGATGATTACTTTTCGAGGAGTTGGGATTTTCAAAGGACCAATTATCTTATGTTTGATAACACACGTAGGCATGATGCATCAAGGTATAAGGAACCAGGATGGCGTTGCACCTAGTGTGATGGACTTTGACTTGACAATCAGATAGGAGTACTCTTGTTCACACCTGGCGTACAGAAACATTATTCAAAATGCAGTTCAAATATTTCAAACATCTCGGGCCAAAACATAGGAAGGCAAGCCTTCCTATGTAGTCAACAAGATACATAAAACATCCTCCCTACACCTAAACAAAGCACGCATGACCAAGTTATATTACAAGAACATCCATCAAACACAACAAATACAAGATAATGATCGTTGCCCCATTCCTATCTCTCTAAATCCTTTTGTTTGGACATCATCGAGAGGTCCTTGGAATGAGTGCAATAAGATAAATCCAAAGATAAAGATAAAGTAAACAAACAAGCTTATGTTCTTCACACCGCTAGCCAAGACTAAACTACAGTGATGCCTGATGTTGATGTCCATTGTAGGAAGGATTCATCCTAGGACATGATGATATCAGATGATTTTGATATGGGACTAATTGGATGATAGGCTATTGACACAAAGAGTTGACTAACTTGCTTACATATTGACCTAAACTTAAGATTTTAACGTTTTGAGAGTTCATTTTCGATCTGCGAGACCTGTTTCTGATTGTTTCACCAAAGGTTGAGGGTGATGAAAATTTATTATGAGTGATGATTGATTATTGCGGGTGAAAGCAAGATGGAGACAGATGGATTTTTTGGGTTTATTGAATGTTTTTTATCTTTTTGAAATGTTTTGAGGCTGTTTTTGGTATTTTCAAGATTTTACAAATGTTTTAATTTTTTTATTTTCACATGTTTTGGGGTTTTCTGATATTTTGACCAAGAGACTAACCTAAAGACCTATCCTAGGGGCCTCGGGGCTGATCAACATATTAGCCTTGCCTACGTTATACATGCAGAGACCACGAGTTCAACCGACACAGACTCGATTATTTGATGAGATATGAACAAATGGATTGCCAGTTTATTATGACGGACTCCTAAAGGACTGACCTAAGTGTCTCGAGGGATGAACAAAGATCAACCTTGCCTATGTTCAAGGCTCAAGACCCATAGTTTGACAAGACGACTGTTTTGACTTTTGACATGTTTTGGATTTTGATATGTTTTGGATGTTTTGGGATTTTGATATGATTTTCTGATGTTTTTGGATTTTTTGATATTATTTTTGATGTTTTTGGATTTTTTGATGTTTTGGATTTTTTGGATTTTCTGATGTTTTTGGATTTTTTTTAATTTTCTGATGTTTTTGGATTTTTATTTTATTTTTTGATGTTTTTGGATTTTCTTATTTTAGGGACTTTAAGAATATACATGACTCCAATCCGATGAGAACATTCCCCCAGCTTGAAACAATAGACTATTATGATAGAGACAAGGCAAACTGACCTTGAGAATGGGTCAAGTAGTACTAGGAGGGATCATGACACGAACACACGACCAAGCTATGATGTGGACACGGGTGGATGATGGATGGAGATATGGCATGTGATAGATGATGCAGAACAAGCCATGAAGGTCCTGGTGGATGGAACGTGCTTATTTACAAGGCGCCTGTTTGCTAGGTTTTCACCAAGGTACTTGCCCAAAGTGCCACCGAAGTGGTTTTCACTAGAGGACGATTTTTCTCTTTACTATTTGTGATCATTTTTCTGATTTTTTTATTTTTTTGTTGTCACCAAGATGCCTGTTTGCCAGGTTTTCATCAAGGTAACCATTTTTTAAGGACTTTTTTTTATTTTTTTGGATTTTTTGGTTCTATACCTTGAAATATTTAGGCATAAAACTTTTTGAGATGGGAGCTATTCATGGGCTCCTGTAGAGGTTCCCCCTCAGGTGTTGATAAATGATATGCCCCTGACTTGTAACTTGCTATGACGACAAATGGTCCCAGCCAGTTGGGTTCAAATTTTCCTTTGCTGTTTGGATTTGGGACATTCTTCTAATTTTCCTTTAGGACAAGTTCTCCAACTTGGAAGGTCCTGCTCCTAATATTTTTGTTATAGCTCCTCTTTAATCGGTCCTGATAGACTTGTAAATGGTTTAAGGTGTCCATACGCCACTCATTTAGCAGCTCTAGCTCATTTAGTCTTGATACTCAGTATTCCTCATCTGTGATGAGGTTTTGAAGTGATATTCTTAGTGATGGGAGCTCGATCTCGATGGGAAATATAGCTTCTGATCCGTAGACCAGGAAGAAGGGGGTGGCACCGGTGGGTGTGCGGATACTGATTCGATAAGCCCAGAGGGCGGGATTTAGCTACAGATGCTAGTCACAACCTACATCTTTGATTGTCTTCTTGAGGATTTTCATAATGGTTTTATTGGTGGCTTTTGCTTGGCCATTGCCTTGGGGATAGTATGGTGTGGAGAATTGATGTTGGATTTTGAATTTGTCGCATAGGTTGTGGACCTCCTAATTTTTTAATGGTGTCCCATTATCTGAGATAATAGCATGGGGAACACCGTATCGGCATATGAGGTAGTTCAGAATGAATTTTGATATTTGCTTCCAATTTATGTAAGTCATTGGTATGGCTTCCACCCACTTGGTAAAGTACTCAATGGCGATTAGGATAAACTTGTGGCCATTGGATGAGGTGGGAGTGATTTTCCCTACGAGATCAAGCCCCCACTGTGAAAAGGGCCATGGTGTGACAATCAGATGGAGCTCTTGAGATGGAGCATGGATGAAGTTCCCATGCTACTGACATTGTAAACACCTTCTGACATAGTCATGCGCTTGCCTTTCCATAGTAGGCCAATAATACCCCGTCCTCAACAATTTCTTGGCCAAGGTCATTCTGCTCAAATGCAAACCACAAATCCTATTATGCACCTCAGTTAAAATAGTCAGGGCTTCTTTAGTGTTTAGGCGGCGTAATAGGGTTCCCTCTATACTCCTACAGTACAAGGTATTTCTTAGGATGACAAATCAAGATGCTTTCTTAACAAAGGTTCTTTTTAGGCTTGACGGTAAGTCAGCAGGTAGGACCCCTATTTGCAAGTAGGTATAAATGTCACGGTACTAGGGATCACTGGGACCAATGATTTCACACATAAATTCTGACTTTGGTACCTCGAATGTAGGTACGAGAAGCTGTTCTACCAAGAATTCATATTTTGGGACGTTACGAGGGATATCTAGTAGGGATCCAATCGTTGCCATGGCATTTGTTGCTCTGTTGTTTGCTCTAGGAATCTACTCAAATGTGATATCAATGAATGATTCTTTGAGGCTCTCTACCAAATTTTTGTATGGAGTCAGCTTATCGTCCTTTGTTTGGTACTTGTCATTCACTTGATTTATTATCAGCTGAGATTCTCCATATACTTTGAGGGTCATGATGTGTCACTGCACTGCTATTCTGAGACCTATGGTTAAAGCCTCATATTCTGCAATGTTGTTAGTGCAGGGGAATGGCAACTTATAGGATCTAGGTATACAATCCCCTTGTGGGGTGATAAAGAAGACACCGGCTCCTGATCCATGTTGCATGTAGGAACCATCAAAATATAGTTTCCAGTGGTCGGCTATGCTAAGATTGAAAATGGATTCATCCAGAAACTCTGATATAAGTGGATTCTCTGAATAGATGGGTGCTTCTGCGAGCTGATCTGTGATGACCTGGCCTTTGATTGCTTTTCGCTCTATGTATTCAATGTCATACTCTGATAGTATCATGACCTACTTGGTCATCCTTCCTATGAGAATTTCCTTTGACAGTAGGTACTTTAGGGGATCAATCTGTGCAATGAGTTTGATTTTGTGTGCCAACATATAATGTTTGAATTTCTGTGAAGCAAAAACTACTGCTAGATAGGCTTTTTCAATGAATGAGTAGTTTAACTCATGCCCGACCATTGTGTGGCTGATGTAATAGATGGCCCTTTCTATCCCATTTTCATCGTGTTGAGCTAGAAGAGCACCGAGCGTTGTTGTTGTTGACACATAGAGGATTAGTGGTTTTCTTGGAATTGGTGGCATGAGGACCGAAGGTGTGAGAAGGTATTCTTTGATTTTATTGAAGGATTCCTCACACTTATCATCCCATTTGTACGCTACTCCCTTGTGAAGTAGGTGACAATATGGGCTTTGCTTATCTGTCAGTTGTGCTATGAATCTACGGATGGACTAAAGCCTGCCTTGGAGGCCTCTTAATTGTTTCAATGTTTTGGGTGCCTCCATCTCTAGGATTGCTTTCACTTTTGTTGGATCTATTTCAATACCCCTCATTGACACTATGTATCCTAGTAACTTTCCTGATTGTACGCTGAAGATGCACTTCTTTGGATTTAAGCAGACCTTGTATTCCTCCAGTCTGTCGAAAATAGCACCCAAGGTTGCTATGTGATCTCTCCTCTTTCTGGATTTTGCTAGTATGTCATCAACATAATCTTTGATAATTTTGTGAATCATGTCATGAAAGATTAATGTCATGGCTCTTTGGTAGGTGACCCTAGCATTCTTTAGGCCGAATGGCATCATGTTCCAGCAGTAAGTCCCCTATGGACAAGTGAAGGCCATTTTGTGTTGGTCTTCTTTAGCAATCATTATTTGGTTGTACCCAAAGAAACCATCCATCAGAGAAAGCATTTCATGTCCTACTATCATATCTACGATCATGTCAATGTTAGGAAACAGGAAGTCATCTTTCAGACATGCTTTGTTTAGGTCTTTGAAATCCGTGCAAATTCGGATGATCCCATCAGGTTTTGAAACAGGAACCAGGTTTGATACCCACTCAGGATAGTCAATTGGTCTTATGAATCCTGCATCAAGTAACTTTTTCAATTCCATTTTGACTAATAAGGCGATCTAAGGATGCATTTTTCTCAATTTTTGTCTGACAGGCTTTGCTTCAAGGTAGACTACTAGATGATGAACTACAATCTCTGGATCGAGCTTGGGCATGTCCGCATAGCTCCATGTAAAATTAACTTGTCTCTCTCTTAAGAAGGCTGCTAGGAGCTCTTGTTCTTCTGTCAATAATGACTCTACATAGAATGTGATGTGCGGCATCTCCTCTATTCCCAAGTTGACTGGGCTGCATTTTTCTGCTAGAACTGCTGATTTTTCTCGGTGTAGAGAACTGAGGGAATATTGATTCCTTCATCTGTGAGTGCCTCAGAGAGGTTTTCACCATTGGATATGTCCTTTATTTTTACTGTTTTAGGATCAGAGAGTGCCACATTGTGGTTTTCACTAAAGGACCTTAAGATTATTCTCATATTTTCACTTTTGTGACTGAAGGACTCAATTGTCTCCCCATAGTAAGCCTGTGTGTCCAAAATGATTTCAAATCCAACTTTATGATTACCACACGGTATCGTGTCTCACAGTCCCATGAATTCTAAGAATGCCTCATCATTTTTTAATGTGTCAAGAATTGGTGGTCCTCATTGGTCGTGATCGATGAGTTGAGGGTAGACTAGCTTTATCTCATGGGATTGGTTCTCAGACTCATAGGATAGGGTGTTGATCATAAGGAGTGAGGAATTCTCAAAAATCCTAGGTAGGTTGGTTATGGGATCTTCATCATCACTACTGCTACAAACGTCATTTATATCAAATGTAAAATTGTCTATGATGCGGTCAGTGGACACAAGTAAGAAAAGTTCAACTGGTGTTGGTTTACGGGGAGTCTTGATTGCTTTAACTGGGGGACCTCATCCACGTATGGTTATACTCAAAGGGGTACATCTGAGGCCAAGATTTCTCATTTGTGTCTCAGGAATGAGGGGTATTAGAAGCCCATTGTCGTTTTGGCCCAGTTTCTGATTTCTGTCATAACCCATTGCGAGCATCATTTGCAAGCCTTTGTTGTTGTCGTCCATAGGTAAATTAGTTGTCGGTCTATTGTCTTGCTATAGGAGATGGGATAGGTCCTCCTCTATTACTTCCTGTCTGAGATCTCCCCAACTTCTGAAGTTGGAATATCCTTTAGGGGATGTTTGGGATGTGGTGGATTCATTTGATTGCGGTTGTCCTCGTGATCTAGGAGATTGTAGTAACTCTCCTACCACAAAATCATTTTTGGGAATTGTATAGTTTTTGCAACCATTGTCTTGGATGATGACTTTGATATCAGAGATGGTGGGGATGGTGGGAGTGGCGGTTGTCTCTGTCATAGAAGTGGAAGCGAGAGTGGCTGGATCAATGTATGGGGTCAATGGGCCTTCATCATTTTTAGGCACTTGGGGAATTTTATAATATTTTGCCTCTAGGTTCTTGCAATAAGAGAATGGTTCGAGATCCCCATGGATGGTGACCTCTTGGCCTTCATATGTGAATTTGACACATTGATGGAAGGTTGATGCTACTGGCTACATTGCATGAATCCACAGATGCCCTAGGAGGATGTTGTATGGCAGATCCAAGTCAAGGACCTAACAAGTAGTTTCCATGGTTGATGGCCCTACTTGAATAGGGAGTTGAATAGTTCCTTGAGACACCCTTTATTGATCATCATAGGCTCTAATAGTTATGCCTTCACCTTTTTTGATGGAGTCCTCTAAGATTTTTAGGTTCTTAATGAGCTTGAGGGAACAAATGTTTAAACCTACACCTCCATCTACCAGGACTCTCTTGACTTTTTTCTTGTGCACTAGGACCTCCAAGTGGAGTGCACGATTGTGAGATGGTTGAGCGGGAAAGTCTTGATCGGAGAATGCAAGGAGATTCAGGGTAATGACGTTTCCAACCATAGCTTGGAATTGTTCTGCATCAAGATTTGTGGGGACAGTGGATGAAGCTAATGCTTCCTCAAGGATTTTCTTGTGAGTGGATGAATTTCTTAGCAACTCCATGATGGAGATTTGTACTGGGGTTCTTTTCAACTAATCAAGGACACTATAGCCATTGGGAACAAATCTTGGGTTGGAAGTGGGTGCTCTGTTTGGCTGAGATGACCCTACGATGGTAATTTTCCCACCTCTTGTGGTGACTCCACAATCAGCATGGGCTCTTTTGATGGTGATAGTGGCACAATAGTCATCCAGAGATGCAATGACATGGTCATACACATGATTTACGCTTTTGAAGGTTCCCTTCTCCTTATCTGTGTTGTTGTTCCCTTTGTTATTGTGGTTAGGCATCGGATTCATGTATATTTTGTTGTTCTAATTTCCTGTTGGTTGCTCCACATTTATGATTTTTTGATCAATGAGGTCTTGGATTAGGTTTTCCAACCTCATGCAACTGTTAGTGGTGTGCC
Organism: Sequoia sempervirens; assembly: GCA_007258455.2. Classification (NCBI taxonomy): domain Eukaryota; kingdom Viridiplantae; phylum Streptophyta; class Pinopsida; order Cupressales; family Cupressaceae; genus Sequoia; species Sequoia sempervirens. Next base: position 249,665,260 of record VDFB02270651.1, on the reverse strand, counting down.
CTTTGATTTTGTGAAAGTCACAGAGCTGATTTTCATTGTACCAAGGTGGTTTCACGTTTGGTTCCTGGTAATTCTCATATTTGGGAGCCTTGATGAGATTTTTGTTTATTAATTTCTTCATGATGACCTTGAGTGGTTCCCCAAGGGTAGTGTAATTCCACTTGGGGGAGTTTTTGTTTCACTGGGGTGGTCCCCTTTGATCGTTTACGTTGTTGATCACTTGATTATTCAACTATTGTGTCGTTGCGTTAGCTTGATGGTTGTTTTGATGGTGGTTTTGGGGTTGTTGTTGGGGTGTGGGTGTGTTTTTTTAGTGGCGCTGTTGACAACTTTGGCATCAACAACACCATCATTGGTAACATTTTTGTTTCTTTCCCATGTGTGTGGTTTGTCATTGTAACTGGTGGATGGGTGATTGTTTTGTTGTTTAGGATATGTAGGTGATCCTCCTTGTGAGATAAGGGCTTGTTCGATGTTGAGTGCCTTGGAGATCAACCGGTTATATGTAGTGATACCTTGCACTTTAAGTTGGAATGCCAAGGCTCCGTCGAGATTTGAAATGATAGTGCAGAATTGTTCTTCTGGCATGATCCATTTGCTCTGATTGGCCTTGGATCGCCATCGTTGTAAGAAAGAAGCAAATGATTCATTCTTACCTTGTTTCAGAGCTGATAGTTCATCGAGACTGACATCCATACCAATATTGAATGTGTAGTTTTTGATGAATACGTCTATTATTTCTTGGAACTTTTTGATGCCTGGAGGAAGGTGAGAGAACCACTCCTTGGCTTGGCCAGCCAAACTTCTAGGAAATAGCCACATCAGATACGTATTGTCATATGCGACTTCCATGCAATGAACTTGGAATTCCCTGATGTGATCTTCAGGGTTTCCCATCCCACAATATTTATCAAATTTGGGGATCTCAAATCCCTTTGGGAATGGTTTCATTACAAGGCTTATGTCGAATGGATAAGGACACAAGTTACTAGGTGTCTTTATGGTTCTCCCTGATTGAAGATCAAGTACTTGTTGTGAGATTAACTTGATTTGTGTTGTGATATTGTTTTGTGGATCAGGGGGTGGGATGAAGGTGTTCTGCGGTGGTTCATTTGTTGGCGGGATGGGTGGATTGGTTGGTGTGTTGATTGATGGTATTTGCACATTCTGTTGCTCCAAATATGCTTTCCATTGTTGTTGTACCAACAACGCTTGTTGTTGGTCTTGTTGTTGTTGCGCTAATAGTGCATGTTACTAAGCTTACTGTTGTTGTTGCACCAACAATGCTTGTTGTTGGGCTGCTAGTTGGGTTGCTTCTTGTTGCTCTTGGTATTGTTTTAGAGCTTGTTCATATGCATGGTGCTAGGTTGCTTATTGTTGTGCGAGATATTGTGCTTGTGCATGTACTTGTTGAGCTTGGTATTGGGCTTGTGCCTGATCTTGAGCTTGCACTTGAGCTTGTGCTTATGCTTGTTGGGCTTGAGCTTGGGCTTGAGCTTGAGCTTGAGCTTGAGCTTGAGCTTGTGCAGCCTGTGCAGCTTGTGCAGCTTGAGCATCTTGTTGTTGTTGCTGTTTTTGCAATAAGGATTGGGCTTGTGCAGCGTGCTATGCTTGTTGCACTTGTTGAACTTGGTGTGTGGCTTGAGCGGCTTATTGTGCAACTTGTCATCTTTCGATTTGTTGAAGTGCCTTTTGATAGGTAGCTTGTTGAGCAACTTGTATTGCAATGCTATATTGATTTGATGTATTTGAGTTTGGTGGTGGTGGTGGTGAAGGTGGATTTGGAATGGTGCTTGTTGTGGTGATGAGAGGCACCATCGTATTGATGAGTGGGTTTTGAGTGGTGGATGGTGCGATCGATATGCTTGGTCCTTGTGATACCATGTTTTGAGATTTTTGGGGGATGGTTGATGATGTGGTGATTTCCTATGTGGTTTCCATCTATTGTTGCGATGTCGATGACAAGATGGAAGGATTTTGTATGATATTTTGATTAACGATCGAAGGGTTGATTTGATTTTGTTGATTTCCATTTGGTAAAGGGGGGAGTCCTAAACCGAGAGGTGATGTGGATATTGATGGAAATGGTGGAAGTGGTGGAAATGTGAGTGGCATACTCCCTTGAGAAAGTGATGAAGATGTAGTTTCAAAGATGCCTCATGGTCCAAATAAGTCTCCTTCTCCTTGTGAGGTTGTGGGGAGAGAATTTTGCGGTGTTGCACGAAATGATGATGATGATGGGTCATTGGGATCATGGAAAGTGAAGGGAACATATGTATGTAATGGATTTTGGGGTACATTTTTCCCCAAGATGGTGTTTTTGTCCAAATCTTGATTATTTACGAGGGGATGTGTTTGTAGTGCATTGAAAAATGCCCTTCCCTTGTTAACAATGGGTTGAGTTGGAGCAATGGATGATGTAATTCAGGAGATGGTTTGAGTGATATTTTGAATTGTAGGTGTAGATGAAATGGGGAGTATGGATGAAATTGGAGGCATGACCCCAAAAGGTGGTTCCACAATGGTTCTCACATCGAAATCGGAAGGGAGTTTACCCCCTTGTTTTGCTAATTCAAGCATGTATAGTGCGGGATTGAGTCTCATCATGATGTTGATAATTCTATGATTCTCAAGATTTTGGATCATTTTGATAATCTCATATTGTGTCATTCCAAAGGGATTATTGGTAAGATCCTCCACTTGAGCTTCCTCTTGAGGATTTTATGATGATGAAGGAAAGTTAGTTAGATGATTGCTTGATTCAATGAGATTCATTTCATAATTTCTTTGACTTAGGTCACTTGAAGTGTATGTTTCTTTGTTGGCTTCCATGTTCCTCTTGTGTTGAGATCTAGTTTGAACCATAAAATAGGGATCAATTTTTTCAATAATATGGGAGATGAATCTCTAATTCTTTGGATTGATCTAACTTTAGTTACAAAAGAGAAAATTTAGGATGTTTAAGGATCAAAAGATGAAATGATGAAGTGTGTGAAAGATGGGTGATATGGATGATTGAACTCTTGGAAGATCTTGAGGGGATGCTAGAATTTTGGGACTTTCTTGGATATTTTGATTTGTTTGGATTTTGATTTTGGATTCTTTTATTTTTTTGGATTTTGATTTTCCTTGATTTGGATTGATTTTGGATAATAGACAAATAGATCCCAAGATGTTGGATGTTATCTATAGGATAGATTTTCTCATAAGATGATAATTTGACTAAGTGTAGGGAGAAGGATGCATCTACATAAACCTAACCAAACAAGATGATAATTCAACTAAGCATATGGAGAAGGATGCATCTATATATATCTAGCTAAACAAGATGACTTGATGATTTTGACTAAGCACATGAAGAAGGATTCATCTACATATACCTAGCCAAAACAAGATGATTTGATAATTCAATTAAGCATATGGAGAAGGATGCATCTACATATACCTAACTAAACAAGATGGTTTGATGTTTTGATTCAACGATTTCAAGGACTTTGATTTGCTTCAAGGATTTTGTCTCATGATTTTGATTTGCCAAAAAGGTCTAGCATGAAGGATGATTTAAGAATTTCAAGAGTTGTTGGTGAGATGATTTTGGTTTGATGTTTGAAAGATGGGTGAAAGTTTTGATTTTTATCCTATGTGAACCTAAAAGAACTCTTGTTTACAAGACCTTGGTTTTGAAGGACATGCTTTACTCTAAACAAGGTGTTCAAATTCCCGAAAAATATTTGGGTTTTGGCAATAATATAATGAGTACAATCCGAGATTGTTTCTTGAAGCTTTCCTGTAAAAGTTGAAAATAAATCTTCATCTGAATTTGTATAGCATTGAGAGATGCTTTTGATGTTCTTTTGGACTAAGAGTTTTTGTTTTTTCCTTCCGGATTTTAATCTTGTGTGAAATCATTTGAGACACATGTGTGGGATCCAATTGTTTTTAGCTTTTCTTAGTGACTTCTTTTTACCACAAACAATTCTTGATTAGGTTTTTGAAACTAGATGTCTAGTGTCTTAACTTCTTCTCATCCCACAAAATACATTAAGTGGAACTTTGATGAAATCAAGGCAAAAGTTACCTATTGTTGACTTTAGCAAGCAAATTGAGATATAAATCCGAGTGTTTAGAAACCTCTAAGGATAAAATCCCAAGGACAAGCAATAACACATGCATTTTGTCAAAGATATTTGCTTCCTAAAGGGTTTGAAGTTTTGATGACAATGTTGAATGATTGTTTCCAAATGTTTACGAACAAGCAGAGTGTTTTGTAACCAAGAACAACTACAACCCTATGGCTATGAAAGGCTATATTTGTTGAGTCCCCACTTCGACAAGTCTAGCTACGCTCATTTTTAGTGAATGGTTAGATGCTTGACCCAACTGGCTCCCCTCCATGGCACTCACTTATACGGGGCAACCAAGCATCAACACCCATGAAACTCCCATGGCGTACTTTCCATTTCTACTAAAAACCATAAAAGTGTGGGGCGGCTTCAGAATGACTATTCTTGCACAAACAAATAGATAGGGATTTTAGCCTTTCTACAACAAGGGTTTTAATTTGGAATTTTCATTCGTAGGGATTGATCCATCGAGCTGAGAGATCATTGTTTCCCTTCTCATCAGTACCAACCGCGTGATATTGGTTTTTGTTTCAATATCCACTTTTATATCCTGGCTGGAAATACACTTGGCGTTAGTGTGTTACCGGTTGAGTCGTTCCCTTGGGTGAGTATTTTTTCCCACAAGGCATGCCCTCTAGGATAAACAAAAGCGATCAAGCAAGTAATATCTATAACTAGATCAATCTTTGTTGCAACACAAAGAGAGAGAATATACGCAATACCCTCCACTCACACTCGCAAGATGTTTTGTTCAATTTGAGTCCCAAAATGAAATGTGGAGGCAATCACTTTACCCAACTTAAGACCACCAAAAATCCTTTTGATTCTCAAGATCGTCGTGATAAAAACAAAAAAAGCACAGAATTTTTGATAAAAATGTGATCTAAACGTGAAATTTTCCCTCCTAGCGCCAAATATGTGAACCAAGATCCTAGTACCTGCAAAACATAACGAACACACACATTAGAAGATTGAAATGCAAGTTAGAATCTAAGCTCCCCATAAAATCCATTTAACAATGCTCAAATAGAATGAAGGCAAGAACACTACAAAAAGCAATAAGATAGATTAAATCCTATTAAAAAGCAATGCAAACTCTTGATCTTATGGGGGAATTGGTGCCAATTTGATGTGAAAATTGGCCCTTTCCCAACTCCTATGATGCAAGACTGATGAAGATTTGTGCATGATTGAAGCTCCTTGATGAAATTTTGGCATAACCTAGCTATGAAATGATAAAAATGGAGACTTGGATGAATAATGGATAAACTTGGCTTTGAATTTGCAGATAATGACTTTTCCTTAAGTTGTCTCCCCTAAATCAATAGAAGAGCTTCTTATTTATAGATGTGAATGATGGAGGATTGCAAAACATGAAGGATGTGGGACAAAAGATAAGCCAATGATAAAGCACCACTTGTCATCATGCCAATGGAAGGAGGATGAGCACATTTTGAAGAATGTCCAAAGAGGGGGAAATTCAAAATTCAAAAGATGGCTTAAAGGATGAGATGAAAGGTGAAGAAAATGCACATGGCTCAAGAAAAGGACATGTAAGAGATTTTAAATGCTTTGTTGGAAGGGACAAGTCCTTTTGGGGGGAGATTTCAAATTTGAGGAATATTCCATCTTTGATGCCTTTTTGAATGGAAATAGAGATTTAATAAATCAATTAAAATGATTTTCATGAGAAAGTTGCAAAATCTAGAGGATTTGATGGATTAAGACTAAGATTAATCGGGATTTGATTAATTTAAAGGAGATTAGCTGATTTGACGATTTTATTTAGATTTTTGGATTTAAATAAATCAAAATGAGAGGAATAATGATTTTAGACTTAATTAAATAAGATTTGATTTATTTAATTAAAGAGGATGGTGTTAGCTTTAAATCAAATAAAGATTAATTTATTTAATTTAAATGAAATGACTTTAGAGATTGATTAAATAAAATGAATTATTTAATTAAAAGAGGGACTATAGGATTAATTAAACAAAGTGATTTATTTAGTTAATAGGAGATGATGACTTAATCAGATAAAAAATGATTTATTTAATTAAGAGTAAAATGTGATGAATTTAATTAAATAAATATTATTTAATTAAATGACAAGCAGGGGAGATGATTCAGGATGAACTGGTGTTAGTAAGATCAGGATCAGGCGTATAGGATCAATCGGTATATTTATAGTGTCTACAGATGGTATGAAGCATTTGAGAGGACACGAAGACATGATACCCATAGTGGATTGTTTTCTATAGATTCCTCATGCTTTCTACAGGAGGATAAGGAGCCTTATGCTCTACCAATTCATTGTGAGTAGGTATTTCTTTAACTCAAACAAGAAGCAGTAGTGATCATTAATCTATTAATTCATAGTTTATTGTGAATATATACATGTGTTTATTAATCAATAAAATTGTTATAAAATACTTCTAATATATGTATTTCATTCATGTGCAGGTATTTTTCTATGAAGATATTTTGGACCCAAAATGGATGTTTTTCATACATTATGATCCAAGATTAAGGCATGTATTTGACAAAACATTAGTGGATACTGAGCAAAACAATGATGGTGAAAAAAATGAGAGAGAGGGATTAGAGAACATTGAAGAAATTGACATCCATGATGATGTTGAAGATGGTTATGTTCAGGAACAAGAAGACAACAATCCAAAGTTAGATGATGTTATGGAGGACAACAATATGGATGGTATAGAAAATGATGATCCAAATACATCTACTAACAATATAGATGGTGTACAATCAAATTTCAATGATGATGAAGATGATGCAAGTCAAGATGAGGATGATAATAATATTAAATACTTGAAAGAACATATGAACATTGATAATGATGCACTGGATGGCATTGTAGCAGAGAATAATGTTAATGACCAAGACTTCTAAATTTTCAGAATTATTTTCAATCCATGTTTAAAAAAGGATGATTCTTATGGCCCAAACTTTGAAATGCTTCAGTAATATTATTTGTGTCGATACAAATTACCTATTGCAATATCCTTAAATTGTTCAATCTTTGGTATGAATTGCTGGCAGAAAAAATTACGATTACTTGGATGCTTCTTCCATTCATTTTGCATCAACATATGTTCATGAAGACACAAAAGTTAATAAAATATTAATGCACGTAACTCACAATTATTTAAATAAGCAACTTTGTTAACTTTATTATTTTTATATATTTCCATTTTTATGTTGAACATAATTTTGAACATGAAACTGAAAACATCCATAGTAAATGCTTTACTGTATCAACATATTCATTCACATAAGCATAGTATTGAGGATCAATAACTGATATTCATTCAAATATAAGAAGAAATAAGTATGGAAAACATAAGAAAAAATAAATAATGATAACACAATCATGGAGAATCTTTGATAATAAGATGTTCTATTTCATTCATAAGCTCAAAATAATCACACAGTAATAGCAAATGTGCTCTAATAAATCTTATGAATTTAAATAACTCGAAGAAACCACTTTGGAGACAACGCAATAATAGATAAGCATGAAATTTAACACAACAATTGAGCACCAAAATAGATTACCAATTATCAGCAATCTTCTCCATTATGTTGTTTCAAATATATATACATTTATAGCAGAAGTCTTTGATATGATATGGATGGGTGGAATGTGCAATCTATCTTCTTACTAATGCCTACTATAATGGAAATGAAAATGGAATATGATATCATGATCCTCTCAAAATTGGCCTTGGTTTCCTATTTATATAGGAAGCAACAAGCTTCAAGCCTTTTACAAAAAGAGATGACCCTTCAAAACCACTTCTTTTACTAACAACTAATTAATTTGCATAATTGAAGAAATAACAAGGCTTAAGACATTTTGGACGTATGTTTCCTTTAATCAACATAGAAAGCCCATGATCATCGATCTGGAAAAGCTTTCCTCTTAGGAAAATTCACTTGCTTTTGAGGGCGCAGTATTCAATCATATCAGTATCAATGCCAATTCTTCACCAGATAGTTTCCCAACAAGCTCAAATCCTTGAAATTAATTTTGAAGCATGTGTTAGGGCATTTATTGCTATAAATTGTAATGATCCCATGATTATCGTACTTCCAAAATGTCTTACTATACCCACTACAGTATGGCAGTGTTTTACCCTTCCATTTTGATGTTTACCGCACTACCGCCTTGCTCAAGACTTCTTACTACGGGGTTGTGGTGTACACCACTCTACCGCATATGTTGATCACCCTCCCAATGGTATAGCGGTGTTTTCTTTATCTTCTTTTTGTTTACTACCATATTGCACTTCTTTGAATTTCCTTATGTAGTACTTCGGTGTCCACTTATCTTCTATGCTTACCGCTCTACCACCTTGCTCAAGACTTCTTGTTGCGGTGTTGCGGTGTACACCGCTCTACCACATATGTTGATCACCCTCCTGGCGGTGTAGCAGTATATGCTTTATCTTCTTGTTGTTTACCGCCTTATCTCACTCCTTTGAATCACCTTATGTGGGATGGCTTAAACATAAGTCAATTGAAAAATATTATGGCCCGACTATAGGGAGAATTTAAATGATTAACCATACGTGATGAGCGACTAACTTAGATCTCGGGGCCAGTACAAAGAATGATTTTAATGGCTCAACTCATGACTTAAACGAAAAATAACCAAATGCAGTAGGTCAATATGAAATTATTGTAGGGACTTCACTTCATTATAATTGCTATGGAAATTTTATCTCCTAAGGCTCCAACGATGTCGTCCTACATATTGTTTGTATTTATTTTTTCTTTTTTTAATTGAAACAATGCAAATAATACAAAAAGGAGCCAACAAAGATTCTTGAAAGAGAGAAAAGAATTACAACCAGGCTAACAGCTAGCAATACAATCACTTACAGCCACCAAAAATAGTAGGAGATTATATTAATCAAAATTAAAAAAATTACAAATCGTCTGCCAATGCAGGAATATTCATGAAACCCTAATTTTGAGCCTCACTAAAGGCCAAGACAACCATGAAAACATCACCAAAAAAATAAACGAACCCAACACCAAGAGAACCCAAATTTTGAGCCACCACCACCAGGAGCCACCGAACCACCACCAGGAGCCACCGACGATCGTAGAAGCCAAAAAAACTAGCACCATCTCACCATGAGCCTGAGGTCACAGGAAGCCATTGAGATGGCCGAAGTCATTGAATTCCAACACCCACTCAAAACCCTCAGTCCCCACCAGTTGAAGATCTTTTTTCAAATACTCCACCCCAACCACAACCACCATTTGATGTCAGACTAGTGCCATTCCTTTTGGCTCTAATAGAAGCGAAAAAAATTGGACCACTGCACCAAGATTTTTGAGAATTTCCAAGTCTTTTGGACGCAGCACCCCAGAGCCAAGAATAGAGGCCGAAATAACCTCATCCATGTCACCCAGGAGATTAGGATTGAATAGGTTCCTCATCATTGCCCGAACCAATTTTTTGGGGGTGCTTTGATCAAGCAAAGACACCAAAAAATGAGAGAATATGTGGGAATTAACTCGAACCATTTCACTGTAGGCCACATGCTCTTGGCCCAAAACCATTTTCACCGCGGCCACCTTCAAGGGATCATACTCCAGAAGAATTTGTTTGAGCCTCTGGTCCATGAGTTTTTTTAAACCTCCCTAACTCACATAGCAATCCTAGAAAATTGGAGTGTTGTGCCCAAAGGTGGATAGCTCCTCAGCTGACTTAAACGCTGCATACTTCGCGTCCTTCTCCATTATTCTTTCTCACCAAAGCGAAGCCTCTAGAACGAAAACTCTAGAAAATGCAGAATGCGGAGATCACCACCTTCGCTAGATTAAAATGAATGCCACCCTTTCATGGCATTTATTTTAATGACATCCTTTCATGGCATTCATTTTAATGCGTACGTGCCACCCTTTGAGCTACCGAAAAGTCTTGTTGAGACTACCAGCTAGGAATGTCATACCCTCCTGGTATAAATGAGGGTAATGTTTGATGTGTTTGTGTTTAGTATTTTATTAATTATAAGGATTTGTATTATTTTTATTTTCTTTTCCATTTTAAACTTTAGAATTAGTAAGTATAATTTTTATTTATATTAGGTATTTAAACAGTTTTAAAATTTTAAAAAAACTCAACTAATATTATCTAAAAAAATTATAATTACTAAATGTTCAATTTACCTAATCAAAATTTTAAAATGGAAAAGAAAATAAAAAGAAGACAAATCCTTATAATTAAATACCAAAAAAAATAGTACAATCCTTATAATTAAATACTTAAAAAAAGAAATATGTGTATGCATAGAGTATTTTGTTAACCAAGTGGTTTGTAAATTTATACCAAGCAAGGAGTAAAACGATAGAATAGTCAATTTAGTAGAATAAAAAGTAATTTCTTCTAGCGCTTGGTAATTTAGGGCTCGCAAAACAAATAATATTTACATGCTTGTAAAAAAGTAGAATAAATAAAAAATACTTTAACCACACGTAGAAATAAATTATATGCAATATGTATAAGATATTATGTAGCATGGGGCAGACTTTTGTAGATAAAGTATTATTATAATGTGATAAAATCAAGAAAAGGGTATCAATGGACCAAACAGTTTAAAGGGTTGGCAGTCTGATATCAACCATCGATTGGAAGTTTCATGTTTGTCTTCTTCAAATAAGATACACCTTCGGCGTAAAATATATAGCGCCATCCCCATAAATAGTGCCAAATTTTTAAAAAAATTGGACAAAAATACATTAAACCCTTATCTACCCTCTACCCTCTACCCTCAACCCTAGTTAAACCCTAATCCCTCATAACCCCTATACCCTCTACCCTATACATTGGACCCTCAACCCTAATCCCTCAACCATATATGTACCCTCAACCCCTACACACTCTATTGGCCTATACAATATTGGACCCTCAACCCTAATCCATCAACCATATACCCTCAACCCTCTACCCTCAACCTTAAACCCTAATCCTTGAACCATATTATACCCTCTACCCTCTACCCTAATCCCTCAACCCTAATCCCTCAACCCTAATTCCTCAACCAGCCTATACCCTCAACCCAACACCCTAAACCCTAAACTGTTAAATCCTCAACCAACCAATACGTACCCTCTTATGCATACCCTCAACCCTAATCCATCAACCCTAATCCCTCAACCCTTAATCCATCAACCCTTAAACACTCGACCCTCTACCCTTAAATACGCTTAAACCCTCGACCCTCTACCCTCAACCCCTATACTCTCTACCCTATACATTGGACCCTCAACCATAATCCTTGAACCATATACCTTCAACCCTCAACCCTAGTTAAACCCTAAACCCTTACACACACCCTCTACTAGCTCTACCCTCTGCTACCCTAGTATACATTAAACCGCCCTCAACCCTCTACCCTCAACCCTAATCCTTGAACCATATACATCCCTCAACCCTCTACCCTCTACCCTATACATTAAACCACCCTTAACCCTCAATTCTCAACCCTCAACCCTTAATCCATCCCTCCCTCTCTACCCTAATCTCTCAACCCTCAACCCAAATCCCTCAACCCTATACCCTCAACCCAATACCCTAAACCCTAAACCGTTAAACCATCTACGTCCCTCTACCCTCAACGTCACAATACCCTCTACCCTAGTCAACCCTAGTAATCCCTCAGCCCCAATCCCTCAACCCTTAAACCCTTAAACCCAAGTAAACTCTCTACCCTAATCCCTCAACCCTCAACCCTTAAACCCTCAAGTACCCTCTACCCTCAACCCTCAAGTATCCTTAAACCCTAATCCCTCATTAACCCCTATAACCTCTACCCTATACATGATTGGACCCTCGACCCTAGTCCTTGAACCATATACTTCCCTCAACCCTCTACCCTCAACCTTAAACTCTCAACCAGCCTCTACTGACCTATACATTAAACCACCCTTAACCATCAATTCTCAACCCTCATTAACCCTTAATCCCTCAACCCTTAATTCATCCCTCCCTCTCTAACCTAATCGCTCAACCCTATACCCTCAACCGGCCAATACACTAAACCCTAAACCGTTAAACCCTATATGTCCCTCTACCCTCAACATCCCAATACCCTCTACCCTAGTCGACCCTAGTAATCCCTCAGCCCTAATCCCTCAACCCTTAAACCCTTAAACCCAAGTAAAATCTCTACCCTAATCCCTCAACCCTCAACCCTTAATCTTTCAACCCTTAAACCCACAAGTACCCTCTATCCTCTACCCTCAAGTACCCTTAAACCCTAATCCCTCATTATACCCTCTACCCTATACATGATTGGACCCTCAACCCTAATCCTTGAACCATATGTGTCCCTCAACCCTCTACCCTCAACCTTAAACCCTCAACCGGCCTCTACCCTATACATCAAACCACCCTTAACCCTCATTAACCCTTAATCCATCCCTCCCTCTCTACCCTAATCCCTCAGCCCTATACCCTCAACCCTAATCCCTCAACCCTATACCCTCAATCGTCCAATACCCTAAACCCTAAACCATTAAACCCTCTACATCCCTCTACCCTCAACATCCCAATACCCTCTACCCTTGTCGACCCTAGTAATCCCTCAACCCTTAAACCCAAGTAAAATCTCTACCCTAATCCATCAACCCTCAAGTACCCTCTACCCTCTACCCTCAAGTACCCTTAAACCCTAATCCCTTATTAACCCCTATACCCTCTACCCTATACATGATTAGACCCTCAACCCTAATCCGTGAACCATATACGTCCCTCAACCATCTACCCTCAACCTTAAACCCTCAACCAGCCTCTACCCTATACATTAAGCCACCCTTAACCCTCAATTCTCAACCCTCATTAACCCTTAATCCATCCCTCCCACTCTACCCTAATCCCTCAACCCTATACCCTCAACCCTAATCCCTCAACCCTATTCCTTCAACCGTCCAATACCCTAAACCCTAAATCGTTAAACCCTCTACGTCCCTCTACCCTTAACGTCCCAATACCCTCTACCCTTTTTGACCATAGTAATCTCTCATGCCTAATCCCTCAACCCTTAAACCCAAGTAAACTCTCTACCCTAATCCATCAACCCTCAACCCTTAATCCCTCAACCCTTAAACCCTCAAGTACCCTCTACCCTCTACCCTCTACCCTCAAGTACCCTTAAACCCTAATCCCTCATTAATCCCTATACCCTCTACCCTATACATGATTGGACCCTTGACCCTAATCCTTGAACCATATATGTCCCTCAACTGGCCTCTACCCTATACATTAAACCACCCTTAACCCTCAATTCTCAACCCTCATTAACCCTTAATCCATCCCTCCCTCTCAACCCTAATCCCTCAACCCTATACCCTCAATCAGAAAATACCCTAAACCGTTAAACCCTCTACATCCCTCTACCCTCAACATCCCAATACCCTCTACCCTTGTTGACCCTAGTAATCCCTCAGCCCTAATCCCTCAACCCTTAAACCCTTAAACCCAAGTAAACTCTCTACCCTAATCCCTCAACCCTCAACCCTTAATCCCTCAACCCTTAAACCCTCAAGTACCCTCTACCCTCAACCCTCAACCCTCAAGTACCCTTAAACCCTAATCCCTCATTAACCCCTATACCCTCTACCCTATACATGATTGGACCCTCAACCCCAATCCTTGAACCATATACATCCCTCAACCCTCTACCCTCAACCTTAAACCATCAACCGACCTCTACCCTATACATTAAACCACCCTTAACCCTCCATTCTCAACCCTCATTAACCCTTAATCCCTCAACCCTTAATCCATCCCTCCCTCTCTACCCTAATCCCTCAACCCTATACCCTCAACCCAATACCCTAAACTCTAAACCCCTAATCCCTCTACCCTCAACGCCCCAACCTCTACCCTAGTCACCCTAGTAATCCCTCAACCCTAAACCCTTAAACCCAAGTAAAATCTCTACCCTAATCCCTCAACCTCAACCCTTAATCCCTCAACCCTTAAACCCTCAAGTACCCTCTACCCTCTACCCTCAATTACCCTTAAACCCTAATCCCTCATTAACCCCTATACATTGGACCCTCAACCCTAATCATTGAACCATATACATCCCGCAACCCTCTACCCTCAACCTTAAACCCTCAACCCTCTACCTTATACATTAAACCGCCCTTAACCCTCAATTCTCAACCCTCAACCCTTAACCCTTAATCTGCACAAAGTATGACGGTAAAGGAGAAATTTTCTTTGTTTATGATTATCTGGAGGAATAAATAGGGAATGTTGGTGATAGCATGGATCTTATCACACAATTTTTTGCATTTCATGTTAAATACAATGAAAAATAAAAGGTAGTAGATCTTTTGAGGCAAGTGAAATGTAGACAAGCAACTAAAGGCTAGTGAATATTGGGGAAGGAATTTTTGTTCTAACACCCTTAATCCCTGCTAGATCAGAACAATCGGGCACCAAATTAGGCACTACATCAAGTGCTAAATTAGGCACAAAAAGGCTCTAAATCAGGCGCAAAAATAGGCACTACTTAAGGCGCTAATATCGGAGCTAAGGTAGGCATTAATCTAGTTGCTATTTAGGTGCTAATCTGGGCATTAAAGTGGGTGTAGTTTTTTGGTGCTAATCTTGGCACAATCTAGGAATTTATAAGGGCATTACGGTGGGCATTAATGGTGGCACTAATCTTGGCGCTATTTGTGGCGTTAATGGCAGCACAACTTGGCATCAAATTTCACGCTGAATTGTTCTGGTCAGGGAAAAAAATGCTAGGAATAGGGCCGTCCTGAAAAATAGCATTGACTTTTCCCAAAAAATTGAGAAAATACATTAAAACAATGGGAGGAAGCAAAAAAGGGAGCTAATCACAGGGATTTGTTGTAGTGATGGTTCTTATACGCAGCATGGATCTAGAGCAAGCATCCTATTCATCACCCCACAAGGTGATTGCATCCCAAAGTCATACAAGTTAGTATTTCCATGTACGAACAACATAGTTGAGGCCCTCATCATAGGGTTAAGAATTACAATCCGATGGAAAATATAGGAACTCAAAGTCTACGATGATTCCCAACTAATAGTAAGATAATTCAATGATGATTATCAAACCAGAGATGACAAACTAATTCCATACAAGAAAATGGTAGATAGATTCAAAGATTACTTCATTGACATCACATTTGAACAAATCCCAAGGATCAACAACAAAACGGCTGATGCAATGGTGACCATTGGATCTTTGTTAGACATGCCAAAAAATAGTTTGAAATGTGAGTTTCTCATCGAGCAACTTCTCATGCTAGCTTTAGCTATACCTAAATCAGAATTCGTGTGTGAAATTGTTGGTCCTAGTTCCCCATGGTATCATGGAATTTTCACCTAACTTCACAATGGCATATTCCTATTTGACCTTACCCCTAACCTACACAAAAAATTTATTCGAAGAGCATCCTGATTTGTCTTTATGGGAAATACCCTTTACCGAAGAATCCTTGAGGGAACTTTATTAAGATGTC
Source organism: Sequoia sempervirens (assembly GCA_007258455.2). Lineage (NCBI taxonomy): Eukaryota > Viridiplantae > Streptophyta > Pinopsida > Cupressales > Cupressaceae > Sequoia > Sequoia sempervirens. Next base: position 249,649,589 of record VDFB02270651.1, on the reverse strand, counting down.
TTAACCAAGAGGAAGCTTCAACTACCTTGAAAGAGGTACACAGAGGCATATGTGGGTCACATTTGAGTGGTGTAACATTGGCTAAGAAGTTGTTGAGAATAGGATACTATTGGCCAACCATGGAGCAAGAAGCTAATCAATTCATGAAGAAGTGTTTATAGTGCCAACAACATGGGGATCTCATCCATGCACTAGCTCAAGAGATAAGACCTATCACCAAACCATGGCCTTTCTCACAGTGGTGGCTCAATATCATTGGTAAAATAACATCTACCTCCTCAAATGGCCACAAGTTTATAATCATAGCCATAGAGTACTTCACAAAGTTTATTGAGGCCATACCTATGACCTACACAATTGGAAAGAAAATATCCAAATTTATCCTAAACTGCCTCATTTGTTGTTATGGTGTTTCATAGGCCATCATCACATATAATGGAATACCTTTTAAAAACTAGGATTTCTATGAGCTATACAACTAATTCAATATCCAACATCTCTTTTCTACCCCATACTACCCCCAAGGAAATGACCAAGCTAAAGCTTCTAATAAAACCATTATCAAAATATTGAAAAAGATAGTTAAAATGACACTATCCGATATTGGAACTTGCAGTTAAACCCCACCGTGTGGGCATACCAAACTAGTATCAAAACACCCACTGGTGCTACACCTTATTCCTTGGTTTACAGAACTGAAGTTATCCTACCTATCAAGATCAAGCTCCCGTCATTGAGAATTTCACTGCAATACCTTATTGATGATCAAGAATATAGGATCTCCAGGTTGAATGAACTTGAATTGTTGAATGAATGTCACCTAGAAGCACTAAATTGCCTATAGGCCTATCAAAATAGGCTCCAGAGAAGTTACAATAAAATCAAAGGTCGATACTTCTAGGTAGGGGATCTCATTTTAAAGGAAAATCAAAAGAATATGTTAGATCAAGATGGCAAGGGAAATTTTGAACCAAACTAGTTGGGGCCTTTTTTCATCACAACAAACTATGGTTCAGGAGTATATCCACTAGCCACACCTGAAGGGGAACCCTTGCAAGAACCCATCAACAGTGGTCATCTCAAAGGTTTTATGCTTAGCCCATGAGGGGTATTCTAAAATCCAAAAAGAATTCAAAAATATATATATATATTAAAAAAATAGAAAAAGGATTAAAAATAGTAAAGAGAAAAATCATCCTTTAGCGAAAACCACTTTGGTGGCACTTTGGGCAAGTAACTTGGTGAAAACCTGGAAAAAAGGTGCCTTGTGTAAATAAGTACCATCTATCATCTATCATAGACTCTTTCAATTATCATCCACTCATCCATTCCATTCATTGCATCCATCTTCCATCTATTTATTCTTTCATTTTGAGATTCGCGTCCTTGTCATAGATTGGTATTCGATGAGTATATATCCCTATTAGTACTACTTGGCACTCTCCTAAAGGTCAACTTGTCCTACCTATATCAAGGTGGTCTAACACGTTAGATTGGAGGCATATTCCTATGCTTATGTCATCAGATTGAATTCTTGCATATTCGCTGAAGGTTATTTTTAAAATCCAAAAACATCCAAAACATGTTAAAATCCAAAAAAATCAAAACATTTTAAAATCCAAAAACATCAAAAACATGTTAAATAAAAAACATTCAAAACATGCTAAAATACCAAAAACATCCAAAAAGGTTCAAAACTCCATAAAAAGGTCAAAACATTAAAATTTCCCAAAAACATTATCCAAGTCCAATAATCGAACTACGAAACCTTTGCAAAATTACGTAGGAAAGGTCATCTCCAATGACTCCTTAAGACATAGTTATGTCCTTAGGTCTTGTTCTCTTGGTCCCTACTTCCTCTTTTAGTCTCGTTGGAACTTCGGATCTTGCAGGGATTTTGGGATCAAATTTCCAATGTATTCTTGTTGCCCAAGTTTCCACTACTCCTAAGTTCCCATCATATTTAGTTCTTATTGGAACTTCAAACCCCACAAGGACTTTTGGAAAAATCTTCCAAATTTTCACGTTTCAACCCCGAAATTGCAATTAATGTTTTAGTAACTTCCCCAACTATTAGATCTAGCTCTCAGAGCTACAAGAATGATTTTAAATGTTCTTCACCAACTCCAAGTGGAAAAATGATGCCCATTATTTTTTTATTATTTGTAGACTAGTTTTTGTTAGAGGGTCAACCCTAATTGCAATTTTGCTATGGATTTTGTGAGATGTTTTTCTCTTTATCCATGAATTCATCAATGTGGAAGCAAGGTTGTGATGTTAGGGCCTTTATGACAAGCTTTTAGCTCAAGATTTGAGGTACATATGTTTGCACCTATTTTTCAAGGTTTTGGCTAAGGTTTCCTGCGCAATCACATGTCCTATCTCTCTCCTACAACCTGCAGATGAATATAATGCACTTTTATGCTCATTTTAAGGGTTCTTCCCTAGTTTCTCTTGTAGATACATGTATGTTCTACATTTTTTCAACTATAACACTAGACTGTACCTCTCTATTAAAAATATTGTTATCTTACCCTCTCTCACCTTAAATGTGATGTACAAATCTTCTTGCTTTCATATTTGAATGACTGTTTCAATGTTTCCTAAGATTGAATGCTATGTTAAATATGGTAAAAGAAGCTAACCATGAATAATTTTTTCCCTCTTAGTGCATGTTAAACCCTAACCTTCTCGCAACTTCCTAGGAATTGGCATAATAAAGAGTTATAAATTTATCAAGTATTTTTGTTGATATTTTGTGCAATCACATGTAGGAAGAAACATCTTTAACTTTAGTGCATTACCATATTTTCAACTTTCAAGATTCTCTTATCCCTTTTCCTTTTGCAGCTTGATAGATTAGGATTAGTGTAGAGTTATCCAATATTAGGTTGGACTAATATTGTTGTTGTAGACACCTAATTATTACTAAATGATTAAATTAACAATCATTTGCATTTCATCTTGATAATTAAATAATTTCATATTATTTAATCAATTTAATATTATCTATTCCTCTATGTTAATTAAATATATTTATTGTTATCAGTAAAGGCAAGGAAACCCTACAAATCTTTTTTAGTAATCTCTCAAAAGCATTACATCCATCATTAACTTCCAAAAAATGCAACACCTAAAACAACATAGACCTATAAATTCCACGATAACCTTCAAAGCTCCCACATCCAACACTCCCCCCTACCACAATTCTACCACCTTAAACCCCTAGACACATTAAAAAGTTTACAGATATTACAAAATCTGCAAAAAAGCTTTTGTTACTTTTTTCCTTTTTTGTGTGAGCGAAGATGCATGTTGAAGGCCACTTCCCTCCTTTTCTTCTTTTTCCTTTAGACCTTATGCCAAATTTCCTCTTGATCATTTGTCCAAGTGGGCTCACCCAAATGCTCATCTAGAATTCTCCCTCCTTCAAATGACACCATGCTCACACACTTAGATCGTATGCCCAAAGCCTCTTTTTGTACATTGCATTGCTCACCTATACCCATTGGTTGAGCCTCTTTTGGGACATTACATTGCTCACCTAAATCCATCATCTAATCATGAGGCTTCTATGAGGACACTTTGTTGGTTACTATATTCATTGGAGCCTCAATATTAGTTTTTCCATCCATACTCGCTTGCTCCACTAAATAATGCTGAGAGACCTATTTCCACCAGGTCACATGATTAACCCTTTTTCGCTTGGAACACTAATCAGCAACATGACTAGTGTTAAAGCATCTTCTACAATGAAAAGGTAGCCTTTCATATCTAGCATTTGCTTCCAATCTCGACTAGAAAATTTCAAGTTTACCTCTGCAGGGAGGGCCTTTGAGATATCCATTTCCACCAATATTTTCACATAAGTAGTGTGCAAAAATTAAGAGAACCCTCATCAATGCCCAAAAATTTCCCTAGTAAGTTTCCAATGGCTTCAAAGCATGACTCAAACCATAAGTGTAAAGGAAGATTCGACAATCTCACTCATAATGGAGCCAAATCAAAATATTTGATGGTTGGAAAAAAGGTAGGGTGCCATGGCTTCAACACTAACAAATGCTTGTCTTCCCAACTCCATTGATAATCACAAAGAATAGTGTTCTTGTCCTTCACATTATCGAACACCACCAAAAAAAAATCCCTTGCATTGGGGTAAGTCTGAACTTCACCATCTAAAATAGATCGCCAAGTTTTAGTGATTCAATCCAATGATGCAGTTCAACAAGACAAGGCCAAAAACCCCTGAAATGCCCAATCAATCCGGCTCTTCAAAATACTCGACATTCTTAGAAACTTCAACTGCAATATCCCCTATTAAAGAAACTAAGGGGGATACATCTACGCTTTGCAAAAATCCGAGCACATTGTTTTCTTTTGAATCCTTACCCTTTTCCCCCAAGCTCTTCCTATGCCTTACCTCCAGTATCAAATCCCCCTTTGGAGTGGATGCCCATCCAAGTTGCACCCCACCTGTGCATTATAGCAAACAAACAATGCCTCCCTTCGGCCCACCAACAAAGTGCTCCCATCCAACTTCAACTAACGTCGTACCACATCCATGAATGGAGTGTGCCAACTCCTAGAAAAATGATTAGAGATAGAAAACTCACGGCCATCACGATCGCAAAAAACCCGAATAGTAACTGACAACGGCAAACAGAATGACATCGCGTTAAGGACAATTATTTAATTAAATAATTAAGGTTATTTAATTAATCTATTAATTATTCCTCTATTCATCTATATTAATTAAATAATTAGTGATATTTAATTAAGTTTACTAATTATTCTTCTATTCTAAAGTTTAATTAAATAATTCATTATTAGTTAATTGATTATTCATTTTCCAAATCCTCAATTAATTTATCCCTTCTTAAATTAAGTAATTGCTTTAATTATTTTATTTAATTCCTCAACATTAACTTCTTCTAAAAATAAATAGAATCATTTATTTTATTTATTAATTAATTCAATCTTGCACATGTAAATAATAATTAAATATTATTTAATTATTGAATACTCATGCAAAATCCAACTCACTTGTTAACTAAGACTTGCTTTTTAGTCCACTTATCAATCTTGTACATGCAAATAATAATTAAATTTATTAATGATTAAATACACATGCAAATTCCTTATCTATCTCTTATCTCCAAATTAAATAATTTATTATTTAATTAATTCCCACTTCTTGAATTAAATAATTGTTTTTAATTATTTAATTTATTTCTCAAACATTATCTAAAACAAATAAAATCATTTATTTTATTTATTAAATTCAATATTGCACATACAAAGAATAATTAAATTTGTTTAATTATTAAATATTCATGCAAATTTCATATCTATCTCTTATCTCCAAATTAAATAATTTACTGTTTAATTAATTCCCACTTCTTGAATTAAATAATTATTTTTAATTATTTAATTTATTACTCAAACATTATCTAAAATTAATAAAAACATTTATTTTATTTATTAAATTCAATCTTGCACATGTAAATAATAATTAAATTTATTAATATTAAATATTCATGCAAATTCCTTATCTATCTCTTATCTCCAAATTAAATAATTTATTATTTAATTAATTCCCACTTCTTGAATTAAATATATTTTTTTGGCGAAAGGATAAAAGCCGATATATATATTAATATATAATAAAAGTTACAAAATAAGCTTTACAATGGTTCTTGACAACCAAGATTGTTGTCATGTTTACTTGTTGCAATCAAAATTGATAAAAACCCCTTATATGATCTATACTGCCATTGACTATGAGTATCTACAATATCCCTGAATAAGAACATTGACTGTAAACATTTAAAACTTAGTTTAGGTCTCATAGCATATGGGACATGCGATTGGCCAATCCCTAATGGTTTTTAGCATCAAAGTCTTTGTTTCATAAAAAGGGCCCCATCTTTTATATTATCGGAAAGTCGCCTTAGTCAAAGTTTTATCCTATAATATCTTGTGGGATCCGAACCTAAATTTAACCCAATTCCCCGATCACCCAATAGTCCAACCTCTGATACTAGTCAGTCCTTTGGATTCCATCAAAGGGGGTCCTCACAAGCCCATAATATCGGCCAACATTGACAAATCCTTAGAGATGTAGGCTTAGATGTCGATATCGCTGACCTCACAAAGGCATATTGGGCGATAGGACCTATTGGGTCTAGCACCATATGAACAATATGTTGTGTACACCCGATGTGTTGATATCGCCGACCTCACAAAGTCTTATTGGGTGATAGGACCAATTAGGTTTGATGCCATATGAACAATATGTTGTGTACACCCGATGTGCCGACATCCAAAAGCCCGATACTCCATGTAGCAAGGATAAAACAGGACAACCTCCGATACTAGTTAGTCCTTTGGAGTCTATCAAAGGGGGTCCTCACAAGCCCATAATATTGGCCAACATTGACAAATCCTTAGAGACATAGGCTTAGATGTCGATATCACCGACCTCACAAAGGCATATCGGACAATAGGACCTATCGGGTCCAGCGCCATATGAACAATATGTTGTGTACACCTGATGTGTCGATATCGTCAACCTCACAAAGGCTTATTGGGCGATAGGACTAATCGATTCTGGTGCCATATGAACAATATGTTGTGTACACCCAATGTGCTGACATCCAAAATCCCGATACTCCATATAGCAAGGATAAAATAGGACAACCAAATCTCCAATTGATCCATTCTTCACCAAATATTTTTGTATCTTACTTTTCTCTTCCAAGGTTATCATAGACTGAAGGTTGCAATTCAACATTCATTACTATTTCATTTACTTCCTTCGAGCATGGAATCAAATACTCAACTTCTAGGCATGCTACTGCTGACTGAAGTTCTTAATTATTACATTCTTCCATCATTGGGTCAAATCTATAAAAAAATTCTTCTTTCTTTACAAAAAGAAACTCATCACTCAGAAATTCAATGCATTGACCATGAATATGATAATGCAAACCAGGCATACCTTCACCATGCTCAGTCATTGGATTGCCAATTTTTTTAGTTTCATCTATCTTTTCAATTAGATCAACATCATCAGTAACAGGGAATGAAATGAAACCATATGAGTTTGCATAGCATTTTCTCCATAAAAGACATGACAAATTTCCTCTTCATGCAGCTTGTCTTCCTTGTGTTCATCAGAAAATTCAAATGAAGAAAACCCTATATCTAGACCAACTATTTGAGAAAACTTCCCCAAAACTACTCTATATACATTATATTTTTATGCATATACTTTATAAGTAGCACCTATTTAAGAAACCAAACCAACTTATTCTTCCATTTCCTTAGTTTCATTTTCTCCCTGATTCTCTTGATAATCTTCTCCCAAATCATTCAACTGCAGAAAAATATTGAGATTGGGAATCACCCGCTATCACAGAGGAGATGAAGTACTTGCTTGATCTAAAGTAGCCACCAAAGGAGCCACCTAATATCATGCTTATGTTTTCCAATCTCAAAGTATATTTTCTAACCTTTCTCGATCTATAATTTCTTGCAAATCAGGAAAATCTTTTAGACCATCATTATTTTCCATTATTGTTACCTCTATTTTCTAACACCCCATATTTGCTAAATAATCTGCAAGCTTGTTCCCCTCGCGATATGTATGTGAGATCTAGAATAGTTCAAACTCATCCATCAACTCCCACACCTTTTCTAAAATATACCTTAGATGCCAGTTATAACATTGCCTTTCCTTACACATGTTTACAATTACAAGTGAATCTCCTTCAATGTGAATCTTATTGATTCGAAATTGCCTTGCTAACTGCAAACCATAAAGAATGGCCAGTGACTCCACCATATTATTCATACCCAAAGGAATATGAATTGATCTAGTCACTTTCAATTTACCCCAAGAATCTCTAATGCAAACATCTACCCCTGAAGAGCTCGGATTCCCTCTAGATGCACCATCAAAATTAAGCTTGAAAAAACCTGTCAGTTGCGGGTTCCATTTGATTAGGCTTCTATTCACCTTCAATTTGGAAGGAAGTTTCATACTCCCTTTAAAAGGCAGAATAATACCTTGCCAACCCTTAAGTATGCTTTGATCCCATGAGGTAAAATGAGAAATAACATTCTTCTGATCCTGTACATATGCATTGACCACTTCTGCGACTAATTTTTCAATTGTTGCATGGACAAAGTGATCTGGTGCTAAAACTTTTCTAAATATGCATTTATTTTGTTCCCACCAAATGGACCATATGATAGCAGCTAGAATTAGATGCCAAATACATGCAAAAAATAAAGTCTTATATAACACTAGCCATGAAGAAAAGAGATCCCATACTAAGTTTGGCAATGGAGAATGAAAACTCATCTTTTGCATGACAAATTCCCAACAACTTTGGGTGAATGAACATTGTAGAAATAGATGATCAAGATTTTCCAAACACTTACCACACAAAACACAATTAAATGGGTCTGCTATACCCAATTTTACCAGATGATCACTTGTGAGTACTCTTTTCCTCAACACAAGCCATGCAAAACTCCCTGCCTTTGGTAACACCATATTACTCCAACAAAATGAATATGCTCTTTGAGATTGCAAATGGTTATCCTTGTTAAGGACTGCCTTGTAACCCTATTTGACTAAGTAATTGCCATCTTTTGAAGGAGCCCAAATAATATGATCCCACTTTTGCTGATAAGATGACTATTCTTCTTGACGTCCGCAATAAGAGGGAGGGTGTAAGGAGGATGGGGCGGCTGCATGGTACATGACATCACAAATTCGGCTTTGCATGTGGTCTTTTGGTGGTTGCATGTGTAGTTGGGGGTCGGATCTGTTCTCTTCTTCTCTGAAGCTTCTTGGGGGTGGGTTTTTTACGCTATTTGGGGGAGGCTCTTTTCTTTTGCAGCAGGTGTGTATTCTGGGGTTGGGGGGTTGCGACCTTGGTGTCCAGTGGAGTGTGCCTTCTTCGAAGGGCTCTTGGTTTTATTTGGGCCTTGCTTGCTCATCTGGCGTTGTGTGCTCTTTGATGGATACTGGAGAATCTTCTAGGGTTTGTCCCAATATGGACTTTCGTTCTGCTTTTGGATCGAACCCCTCTCCACAGGGTTCAAAGATTTTTGATAATAATCTTTTCTCGGTGGAACCTGAGAAAGTCGAGATGGGCTCGGTGGGGGGGCCTAGAATTCCGAAGATTAATGGGTGCCTCGAACGGTGTAAAGAGAGGCCGAGCGTAGTCATTCCAATGGAGATGTTGGCTGAAGACATTGATTATTATGCACGACATTCTCTTTATTGCAAATTCTTAGGTTTGAAAATTTCTTTGCAATTCTTGGAGATGTGGGCTCAAAAGACATGGATGCCTGAGGGAGAGATGGAGATCCGCCTCCTGGAAAATAACTACTTCATGGTTACTTTTGATTGTTTGGCTGATCGGAATAGGATTTTTGAAGGGGGCCCATATTTTTATAACCAGGTGGGCTTATTTATTAAGCCATGGCATGCTGGCTTCAACCCGGCAGAGGAACTTCCGAATCGGGTTCCGGTTTGGGTCCGTCTTCCAAGGCTCCCTGTGGAATGCTGGCGAGAAGATGTGTTGTGCCTATTAGCCTCGAAACTTGGGAAACCTGTGGGTTCTTCTCGGCAAACACAATTCAAAAAGGTAATGACTTTTGCCCGGTTTTGTGTAGAAATTGATTTAAGTAAGCCATTGCCAGACTCGTTAGAAGTGAGTGCAGGAGATTATTCATTGGTGCAACAGCTGGATTATGAAACACTTCCCTTCCGTTGTCGTTTCTGTCATGAGTATGGTCACCTCCTGCGCAGATTTCCAAAGGCCAAGCCTTTGGAGGCTCATTCTTCTCAACCTTCGGCTAATCCACCTAGGGTGGATAAGGGCAAGGACCCCATTCAGGGTTCTGGTGGTAGGGAAGATGGATTTATTCCCGTTAGAGGCCGACACAGAAATAAAGGTCATAAAAGGACTTTGAAGGACAGGCAGGAGGAGGACACCTTCAACAGGTTTGAGGTGCTAGAGGATCTTAGTCAACAGGAGGTGAACCCAGGTTTTTTGGATCTAGATCATGGGACTCTGGATATTGATCAGCATGGCCCTTTAGTTGAGGCAATGCTTGCTCCCCAAGAGGAGGGGGGTATGGGAGTGCCATGCTTAGATGAGGTTGGGAAAGATTCTTGTCAGGTTTTGCTCAACTCAGAGGGGACTATGGCTCCGCTTACTGATGGGACTTCGGCTCTAGGGATAGATCGTCAAATGGAGGTTCAGGTTGAGTTGGGTGGTAGTGCTGAGGTAGTGAAAGATAGTGTAGATAAGGTTCACCTCTTGCAAAAAGTTGGTCGAGAGGTGGGCAAGAAGAATATTAAGGCGTCCTCTCAGTTGGGTGTTCTGCAAAAAGTTCTCAAGAAGGG
>VDFB02270651.1:249592735-249639060 GCA_007258455.2 Sequoia sempervirens | reverse complement strand
TCTTGTAGCTCTGAGAGCTAGATCTAATAGTTGGGGAAGTTACTAAAACATTAATTGCAATTTCGGGGTTGAAACGTGAAAATTTGGAAGATTTTTCCAAAAGTCCTTGTGGGGTTTGAAGTTCCAATAAGAACTAAATATGATGGGAACTTAGGAGTAGTGGAAACTTGGGCAACAAGAATACATTGGAAATTTGATCCCAAAATCCCTGCAAGATCCGAAGTTCCAACGAGACTAAAAGAGGAAGTAGGGACCAAGAGAACAAGACCTAAGGACATAACTATGTCTTAAGGAGTCATTGGAGATGACCTTTCCTACGTAATTTTGCAAAGGTTTCGTAGTTCGATTATTGGACTTGGATAATGTTTTTGGGAAATTTTAATGTTTTGACCTTTTTATGGAGTTTTGAACCTTTTTGGATGTTTTTGGTATTTTAGCATGTTTTGAATGTTTTTTATTTAACATGTTTTTGATGTTTTTGGATTTTAAAATGTTTTGATTTTTTTGGATTTTAACATGTTTTGGATGTTTTTGGATTTTAAAAATAACCTTCAGCGAATATGCAAGAATTCAATCTGATGACATAAGCATAGGAATATGCCTCCAATCTAACGTGTTAGACCACCTTGATATAGGTAGGACAAGTTGACCTTTAGGAGAGTGCCAAGTAGTACTAATAGGGATATATACTCATCGAATACCAATCTATGACAAGGACGCGAATCTCAAAATGAAAGAATAAATAGATGGAAGATGGATGCAATGAATGGAATGGATGAGTGGATGATAATTGAAAGAGTCTATGATAGATGATAGATGGTACTTATTTACACAAGGCACCTTTTTTCCAGGTTTTCACCAAGTTACTTGCCCAAAGTGCCACCAAAGTGGTTTTCGCTAAAGGATGATTTTTCTCTTTACTATTTTTAATCCTTTTTCTATTTTTTTAATATATATATATATTTTTGAATTCTTTTTGGATTTTAGAATACCCCTCATGGGCTAAGCATAAAACCTTTGAGATGACCACTGTTGATGGGTTCTTGCAAGGGTTCCCCTTCAGGTGTGGCTAGTGGATATACTCCTGAACCATAGTTTGTTGTGATGAAAAAAGGCCCCAACTAGTTTGGTTCAAAATTTCCCTTGCCATCTTGATCTAACATATTCTTTTGATTTTCCTTTAAAATGAGATCCCCTACCTAGAAGTATCGACCTTTGATTTTATTGTAACTTCTCTGGAGCCTATTTTGATAGGCCTATAGGCAATTTAGTGCTTCTAGGTGACATTCATTCAACAATTCAAGTTCATTCAACCTGGAGATCCTATATTCTTGATCATCAATAAGGTATTGCAGTGAAATTCTCAATGACGGGAGCTTGATCTTGATAGGTAGGATAACTTCAGTTCTGTAAACCAAGGAATAAGGTGTAGCACCAGTGGGTGTTTTGATACTAGTTTGGTATGCCCACACGGTGGGGTTTAACTGCAAGTTCCAATATCGGATAGTGTCATTTTAACTATCTTTTTCAATATTTTGATAATGGTTTTATTAGAAGCTTTAGCTTGGTCATTTCCTTGGGGGTAGTATGGGGTAGAAAAGAGATGTTGGATATTGAATTAGTTGTATAGCTCATAGAAATCCTAGTTTTTAAAAGGTATTCCATTATATGTGATGATGGCCTATGAAACACCATAACAACAAATGAGGCAGTTTAGGATAAATTTGGATATTTTCTTTCCAATTGTGTAGGTCATAGGTATGGCCTCAATAAACTTTGTGAAGTACTCTATGGCTATGATTATAAACTTGTGGCCATTTGAGGAGGTAGATGTTATTTTACCAATGATATTGAGCCACCACTGTGAGAAAGGCCATGGTTTGGTGATAGGTCTTATCTCTTGAGCTAGTGCATGGATGAGATCCCCATGTTGTTGGCACTATAAACACTTCTTCATGAATTGATTAGCTTCTTGCTCCATGGTTGGCCAATAGTATCCTATTCTCAACAACTTCTTAGCCAATGTTACACCACTCAAATGTGACCCACATATGCCTCTGTGTACCTCTTTCAAGGTAGTTGAAGCTTCCTCTTGGTTAAGACATCTTAATAAAGTTCCCTCAAGGATTCTTCGGTAAAGGGTATTTCCCATAAAGACAAATCAGGATGCTCTTCGAATAAATTTTTTGTGTAGGTTAGGGGTAAGGTCAAATAGGAATATGCCATTGTGAAGTTAGGTGAAAATTCCATGATACCATGGGGAACTAGGACCAACAATTTCACACACGAATTCTGATTTAGGTATAGCTAAAGCTAGCATGAGAAGTTGCTCGATGAGAAACTCACATTTCAAACTATTTTTTGGCATGTCTAACAAAGATCCAATGGTCACCATTGCATCAGCCGTTTTGTTGTTGATCCTTGGGATTTGTTCAAATGTGATGTCAATGAAGTAATCTTTGAATCTATCTACCATTTTCTTGTATGGAATTAGTTTGTCATCTCTGGTTTGATAATCATCATTGAATTATCTTACTATTAGTTGGGAATCATCGTAGACTTTGAGTTCCTATATTTTCCATCGGATTGTAATTCTTAACCCTATGATGAGGGCCTCAACTATGTTGTTCGTACATGGAAATACTAACTTGTATGACTTTGGGATGCAATCACCTTGTGGGGTGATGAATAGGATGCTTGCTCTAGATCCATGCTGCGTATAAGAACCATCACTACAACAAATCCCTGTGATTAGCTCCCTTTTTTGCTTCCTCCCATTGTTTTAATGTATTTTCTCAATTTTTTGGGAAAAGTCAATGCTATTTTTCAGGACGGCCCTATTCCTAGCATTTTTTTCCCTGACCAGAACAATTCAGCGTGAAATTTGATGCCAAGTTGTGCTGCCATTAACGCCACAAATAGCGCCAAGATTAGTGCCACCATTAATGCCCACCGTAATGCCCTTATAAATTCCTAGATTGTGCCAAGATTAGCACCAAAAAACTACACCCACTTTAATGCCCAGATTAGCACCTAAATAGCAACTAGATTAATGCCTACCTTAGCTCCGATATTAGCGCCTTAAGTAGTGCCTATTTTTGCGCCTGATTTAGAGCCTTTTTGTGCCTAATTTAGCACTTGATGTAGTGCCTAATTTGGTGCCCGATTGTTCTGATCTAGCAGGGATTAAGGGTGTTAGAACAAAAATTCCTTCCCCAATATTCACTAGCCTTTAGTTGCTTGTCTACATTTCACTTGCCTCAAAAGATCTACTACCTTTTATTTTTCATTGTATTTAACATGAAATGCAAAAAATTGTGTGATAAGATCCATGCTATCACCAACATTCCCTATTTATTCCTCCAGATAATCATAAACAAAGAAAATTTCTCCTTTACCGTCATACTTTGTGCAGATTAAGGGTTAAGGGTTGAGGGTTGAGAATTGAGGGTTAAGGGCGGTTTAATGTATAAGGTAGAGGGTTGAGGGTTTAAGGTTGAGGGTAGAGGGTTGCGGGATGTATATGGTTCAATGATTAGGGTTGAGGGTCCAATGTATAGGGGTTAATGAGGGATTAGGGTTTAAGGGTAATTGAGGGTAGAGGGTAGAGGGTACTTGAGGGTTTAAGGGTTGAGGGATTAAGGGTTGAGGCTTGAGGGATTAGGGTAGAGATTTTACTTGGGTTTAAGGGTTTAGGGTTGAGGATTAGGGTTGAGATTACTACAGGGTCGACTAGGGTGAGGTGTGGGATATTGAGGGTAGAGGGGCGTAGAGGGTTTGCGGTTTAGGGTATTGGGTTGAGGGTATAGGGTTGAGGGATTAAGGTAGAGGGGAGGGATGGATTAGGGAGGGATTAGGGTTGAGGTTGAGGAAATGGAGGTCCGGGTGGTTTAATGTATAGGGTAGAAATTAGGTTGATGGTTTAAGGTTGAGGGTAGAGGGTTGAGGGATGTATATGGTTCAAGGATTAGGGTTGAGGGTCCAATGTATAGGGTAGAGGGTATAGGGGTTAATGAGGGATTAGGTTTTAAGGGTACTTGAGGGTTGAGGGTAGAGGGTAGAGGGTAGAGGGTACTTGAGGGTTTAAGGGTTTAGGGATTAGGGTAGAGAGTTTACTTGGGTTTAAGGGTTTAAGGGTTGAGGGATCAAGGTTGAGGGATTACTAGGGTCAATTACGGTAGAGGGTATTGGGATGTTGAGGATAGAGGATGTAGAAGGGTTTTAACGGTTTAGGAGTATTTTGATTGAGGTATAGGGTTGAGGATTAGGGTTGAGGGTATAGGGTTGAGGGGATTGGGGTAGAGGGAGGGGATGGATTAAAAAGGATTGGACAAGGGGTTGAGGAGGTGAGGGTTAAGGGGTGGTTTAATGTATAGGGTAGAGGCTGGATTGAGGACATATGGTTCAAGGATTAGGGTCGAGGGTCCAATCATGTATAGGGTAGAGGGTATAGGGATTAATGAGGGATTAGGGTTTAAGGGTACTTGAGGGTTGAGGGTAGAGGGTAGAGGGTACTTGAGGGTTTAAGGGTTGAGGGATTAAGGGTTGAGGGTTGATGGATTAGGGTAGAGAGTTTACTTGGGTTTAAGGGTTGAGGGATTACTATGGTCAAAAAGGGTAGAGGGTATTGGGACGTTAAGGGTAGAGGGACATAGAGGGTTTAACGATTTAGGGTTTAGGGTATTGGCCGGTTGAGGGAATAGGGTTGAGGGATTAGGGTTGAAGGTATAGGGTTGAGGGATTAGGGTAGAGTGGGAGGGATGGATTAAGGGTTATTGAGGGTTAAGGGTGGCTTAATGTATAGGGTAGAGGCTGGTTGAGGGTTTAAGGTTGAGGGTAGAGGGTTCAGGGACGTATATGGTTCAAGGATTAGGGTTGAGGGTCTAATCATGTATAGGGTAGAGGGTATAGGGGTTAATAAGGGATTGGGGTTTAAGGGTACTTGAGGGTAGAGGGTAGAGGGTACTTGAGGGATTAAGGGTTGAGGGTTGATGGATTAGGGTAGAGATTTTACTTGGGTTTAAGGGTTGAGGGATTAGGGCTGAGGGATTACTAGGGTCGACAAGGGTAGAGGGTATTGGGATGTTGAGGGTAGAGGGGCGTAGAGGGTTTAACGGTTTAGGGTTTAGGGTATTGGACGATTGAGGGTATAGGTTTGAGGGATTAGGGTTGAGGTTATAGGGCTGAGGGATTAGGGTAGAGAGGGAGGGATGGATTAAGGGTTAATGAGGGTTAAGGGTGGTTTAATGTATAGGGTAGAGGCCGGTTGATGGTTTAAGGTTGAGGGTAGAGGGTTGAGGGACACATATGGTTCA
Organism: Sequoia sempervirens; assembly: GCA_007258455.2. Classification (NCBI taxonomy): domain Eukaryota; kingdom Viridiplantae; phylum Streptophyta; class Pinopsida; order Cupressales; family Cupressaceae; genus Sequoia; species Sequoia sempervirens. The sequence continues at coordinate 249,633,745 of VDFB02270651.1, read as the reverse complement.
AGGATTAGGGTTGAGGGTCCAATCATGTATAGGGTAGAGGGTATAATGAGGGATTAGGGTTTAAGGGTACTTGAGGGTAGAGGATAGAGGGTACTTGTGGGTTTAAGGGTTGAAAGATTAAGGGTTGAGGGTTGAGGGATTAGGGTAGAGATTTTACTTGGGTTTAAGGGTTTAAGGGTTGAGGGATTAGGGCTGAGGGATTACTAGGGTCGACTAGGGTAGAGGGTATTGGGATGTTGAGGGTAGAGGGACATAGAGGGTTTAACGGTTTAGGGTTTAGTGTATTGGCCGGTTGAGGGTATAGGGTTGAGGGATTAGGGTTGAGGGTATAGGGTTGAGCGATTAGGTTAGAGAGGGAGGGATGGATTAAGGGTTGAGGGATTAATGGTTAATGAGGGTTGAGAATTGATGGTTAAGGGTGGTTTAATGTATAGGTCGGTAGAGGCTGGTTGAGAGTTTAAGGTTGAGGGTAGAGGGTTGAGGGAAGTATATGGTTCAAGGATTAGGGTCGAGGGTCCAATCATGTATAAGGTAGAGGTTATAGGGGTTAATGAGGGATTAGGGTTTAAGGGTACTTGAGGGTTGAGGGTAGAGGGTACTTGAGGGTTTAAGGGTTGAGGGTTAAGGGATTAGGGTAGAGAGTTTACTTGGGTTTAAGGGTTTAAGGGTTGAGGGATTGGGGCTGAGGGATTACTAGGGTTGACTAGGGTAGAGGGTATTGTGACGTTGAGGGTAGAGGGACGTAGAGGGTTTAACAGTTTAGGGTTTAGGGTATTGGGTTGAGGGTATAGGGTTAAAGGGCCAGGTTAAAGGTTAATTAAAGGTAAAAGAAAGGAAGGATAAGATTAAAGGTTAAAGGTTGAAATTGAGGAGTTAAGTGGTTTTATGTATAGGGTAGAAATTAGGGTTGAGGATGTATATAGTTCAAAGTTAGGGTTGAGGTAGAAATTTGAGGCGGTTTAATGTATACTAGAGGCAAGAAGTAGAGGAGTAGAAGAGAGCTGAAGTAGAGGGGTCGCGATGTAAGGGTTGGGGTTTAGCAAGGGTTGAGGTTTGATAAGTTCAGGATTATGGTTGAGGGATCAATGTATAGAATTAGAGAATATAGGGGTTGAGGTGTTAGAGGTCGAGGTTTAAGCGTATTTAAGGGTAGAAATTCAGTGTTTAAGGGTTGATGGATTAAGGGTTGAGGGTTGAGGATTAGGGTAGAAGTAATTTACTTGGGTTTAGGGTTGAGGATTAGGGTTGATGGATTAGGGTCCGAGGGTATGCATAAGAGAATGCGATATTGGCTGGTTGAGGATTTAGCAGTTTAGGAGTTTAAGGGTGTTGGGTTGAGGGTATGGTGGTTGAGGGAGTAGGGTTGAGGAGGATTAGGGTTGGATTAGGGTAGAGGTAAGAGGTAGAAATTTATAGGGTATAATAGTGGTTCAAGGATTAGGGTTTAAGGTTGAGGGTAGAGGGTTGAGGTATATGGTTGGTTGATGGATTAGGGTTGAGGGTCCAATATTGTATAGGGTAGAGGGTATAGGGGTTGAGGGTACATATATGGTTGAGGGATTAGGGTTGAGGGTCCAATGTATAGGGTAGCGGGTATAGGGGTTATGAGGGATTAGGGTTTAACTAGGGTTGAGGTTTGAGGTTGAGGGGTTTGGGGTGGGGGTGGGGGTGGATGGGGGTTTAATGTATTTTGTCCAATTTTTTAAAAAGTTAGAAGCTATTATGGGGATAGTTGCGCGCGCGCGCTATATATTTTCTGGCCAGAAGGTGTATCTTATTTGAAGAAGAAGACAAACATGAAATTTCAATGCGATGGTTGATATCAAGCGCCAACCCTTTAAAGCTGTTTGAGGTCCATTGATACCCTTTTTCTTGATTTTATCACATTATAATAATACTTTATCGCAAAAGTCTTCCGGAGTAACACATAATATCTTATACATATTGCATATAATTTATTTACTAGCGTGTGGTTAAAGTATTTTTTATTTATTCTACTTTTTTACAAAGCATATAAATAATATTATTTGTTTTGCAAGCCCTAAATTACCAAGTGCTAGAAGAAATTACTTTTTATTCTACTAAATTGACTATTCTATCGTTTTTACTCCTTGCTTGGTATAGAATTTACAAACCACTTGGTTAATAAAATACTCTATGCATATACATATTTCTTTTTTTAAGTATTTAATTATAAGGATTGTGTACTATTTTTTGGTATTTAATTATAAGGATTTGTCTTCTTTTTATTTTCTTTTCCATTTTAAAAATTTTGATCAGACAAATAGAACGTTTAGTAATTATAATTTTTTTTAGATAATATTAGTTGAGGTTTTTTTAAAATTTTAAAAGCGTTTTAAATACCTAATATAAATAAAAATTACACTTACTAATTCACAAAATTTAAAATGGAAAAGAAAAGAAATAAAAATAATACAAATCCTTATAATTAATAAAATACTAAACACAAACACATCAAATTTACCCTCATTTTATACCCGGTATGACATTCTTTGTTGGTAGTCTCAACAAGACACCGGTAGCTCAAAGGGTGGCACGTACCATTAAAATGAATGCCATGAAAGGATGGCATTAAAATAAATGTCATGAAAGGGTGGCATTCATTTTAATCTAGCGAAGGTGGTGATCTATGCATTCTGCATTTGCTAGAGTTTTCATTCTAGAGGCTTCTCTTTGGTGAGAAAGAATAATGGAGGACGTGAAGTATGCAGTGTTTAAATCAGCCGAGGAGCTATCCGCCTTTGGGCACGACACTCTGATTTTCCTAGATTGTTGTGTGAGTCAGGGAGGTTTCAAAAAACTCATGTACCAGAGGCTCAAACAGATTCTTCTGGAGTATGATCCCTTGAAGGTGGTCATGGTGAAAATGGTTTTGGGCCAAGAGCATGTGGCCTACAGTGAAATGGTTCGAGTTAATTCCCACATATTCTCTCATTTTTTGGTGTCTTTGCTTGATCAAAGCACCCCCAAAAAATTGGTTCGGGCAATGATGAGGAACCTATTCAATCCTAATCTCCTGGGTGACATGGATGAGGTTATTTCGGCCTCTATTCTTGGCTCTGGGGTGCTGCGTCCAAAAGACTTGGAAATTCTCAAAAATCTTGGTGCAGTGGTCCAATTTTTTTCGCTTCTATTAGAGCCAAAAGGAATGGCACTAGTCTGACATCAAATGGTGGTTGTGGTTGGGGTGGAGTATTTGAAAAAAGATCTTCAACTGGTGGGGACTGAGGGTTTTGAGTGGGTGTTGGAATTCAATGACTTCGGCCATCTCAATGGCTTCCTGTGACCTCAGGCTCATGGTGAGATGGTGCTAGTTTTTTTGGCTTCTACGATCGTCGGTGGCTCCTGGTGGTGGTTCGGTGGCTCCTGGTGGTGGTGGCTCAAAATTTGGGTTCTCTTGGTGTTGGGTTCGTTTATTTTTTTGGTGATGTTTTCATGGTTGTCTTGGCCTTTAGTGAGGCTCAAAATTAGGGTTTCATGAATATTCCTGCATTGGCAGACGATTTGTAATTTTTTTAATTTTGATTAATATAATCTCCTACTATTTTTGGTGGCTGTAAGTGATTGTATTGCTAGCTGTTAGCCTGGTTGTAATTCTTTTCTCTCTTTCAAGAATCTTTGTTGGCTCCTTTTTGTATTATTTGCATTGTTTCAATTAAAAAAAGAAAAAATAAATACAAACAATATGTAGGACGACATCGTTGGAGCCTTAGGAGATAAAATTTCCATAGCAATTACAATGAAGTGAAGTCCCTACAATAATTTCATATTGACCTACTGCATTTGGTTATTTGTCGTTTAAGTCATGAGTTGAGCCATTAAAATCATTCTTTGTACTGGCCCCGAGATCTAAGTTAGTCGGTCATCACGTATGGTTAATCATTTAAATTCTCCCTATAGTCAGGCCATAATATTTTTCAATTGACTTATGTTTAAGCCATCCCACATAAGGTGATTCAAAGGAGTGAGATAAGGCGGTAAACAACAAGAAGATAAAGCATATACTGCTACACCGCCAGGAGGGTGATCAACATATGTGGTAGAGCGGTGTACACCGCAACCCGCAACAAGAAGTCTTGAGCAAGGTGGTAGAGCGGTAAGCATAGAAGATAAGTGGACACCGCAGTACTACATAAGGAAATTCAAAGGAGTGCAATATGGTAGTAAACAACAAGAAGATAAAGAAAACACTGCTATACCATTGGGAGGGTGATCAACATATGCGGTAGAGTGGTGTACACCACAACCCCGTAGTAAGAAGTCTTGAGCAAGGTGGTAGTGCGGTAAACATCAAAATGGAAGGGTAAAACACTCCATACTGTAGTGGGTATAATAAGAGACGGTAGTACGATAATCATGGGATCATTACAATTTATAGCAATAAATGCCCTCACACATGCTTCAAAATTAATTTCAAGGATTTGAGCTTGTTGGGAAACTATCTGGTGAAGAATTGGCATTGATACTGATATGACTGAATACTGCGCCCTCAAAAGCAAGTGAATTTTCCTAAGAGGAAAGCTTTTCCAGATCGATGATCATGGGCTTTCTATGTTGATTAAAGGAAACATACGTCCAAAGTGTCTTAAGCCTTGTTATTTCTTCAATTATGCAAATTAATTAGTTGTTAGTAAAAGAAGTGGTTTTGAAGGGTCATCTCTTTTTGTAAAAGGCTTGAAGCTTGTTGCTTCCTATATAAATAGGAAACCAAGGCCAATTTTGAGAGGATCATGATATCATATTCCATTTTCATTTCCATTATAGTAGGCATTAGTAAGAAGATAGATTGCACATTCCACCCATCCATATCATATCAAAGACTTCTGCTATAAATGTATATATATTTGAAACAACATAATGGAGAAGATTGCTGATAATTGGTAATCTATTTTGGTGTTCAATTGTTGTGTTAAATTTCATGCTTATCTATTACTGCGTTGTCTCCAAAGTGGTTTCTTCAAGTTATTTAAATTCATAAGATTTATTAGGGCACATTTGCTATTACTGTGTGATTATTTTGAGCTTATGAATGAAATAGAACATCTTATTATCAAAGATTCTCCATGATTGTGTTATCATTATGTATTTTTTCTTATGTTTTCCATACTTATTTCTTCTTATATTTGAATGAATATCAGTTATTGATCCTCAATACTATGCTTATGTGAATGAATATGTTGATACAGTAAAGCATTTACTATGGATGTTTTCAGTTTCATGTTCAAAATTATGTTCAACATAAAAATGGAAATATATAAAAATAATAAAGTTAACAAAGTTGCTTATTTAAATAATTGTGAGTTACGTGCATTAATATTTTATTAACTTTTGTGTCTTCACGAACATATGTTGATGCAAAATGAATGGAAGAAGCATCCAAGTAATCGTAATTTTTTCTGCCAACAATTCATACCAAAGATTGAACAATTTAAGGATATTGCAATATGTAATTTGTATCGACACAAATAATATTACTGAAGCATTTCAAAGTTTGGGCCATAAGAATCATCCTTTTTTAAACATGGATTGAAAATAATTCTGAAAATTTAGAAGTCTTGGTCATTAACATTATTCTCTGCTACAATGCCATCCAGTGCATCATTATCAATGTTCATATGTTCTTTCAAGTATTTAATATTATTATCATCCTCATCTTGACTTGCATCATCTTCATCATCATTGAAATTTGATTGTACACCATCTATATTGTTAGTAGATGTATTTGGATCATCATTTTCTATACCATCCATATTGTTGTCCTCCATAACATCATCTAACTTTGGATTGTTGTCTTCTTGTTCCTGAACATAACCATCTTCAACATCATCATGGATGTCAATTTCTTCAATGTTCTCTAATCCCTCTCTCTCATTTTTTTCACCATCATTGTTTTGCTCAGTATCCACTAATGTTTTGTCAAATACATGCCTTAATCTTGGATCATAATGTATGAAAAACATCCATTTTGGGTCCAAAATATCTTCATAGAAAAATACCTGCACATGAATGAAATACATATATTAGAAGTATTTTATAACAATTTTATTGATTAATAAACACATGTATATATTCACAATAAACTATGAATTAATAGATTAATGATCACTACTGCTTCTTGTTTGAGTTAAAGAAATACCTACTCACAATGAATTGGTAGAGCATAAGGCTCCTTATCCTCCTGTAGAAAGCATGAGGAATCTATAGAAAACAATCCACTATGGGTATCATGTCTTCGTGTCCTCTCAAATGCTTCATACCATCTGTAGACACTATAAATATACCGATTGATCCTATACGCCTGATCCTGATCTTACTAACACCAGTTCATCCTGAATCATCTCCCCTGCTTGTCATTTAATTAAATAATATTTATTTAATTAAATTCATCACATTTTACTCTTAATTAAATAAATCATTTTTTATCTGATTAAGTCATCATCTCCTATTAACTAAATAAATCACTTTGTTTAATTAATCCTATAGTCCCTCTTTTAATTAAATAATTCATTTTATTTAATCAATCTCTAAAGTCATTTCATTTAAATTAAATAAATTAATCTTTATTTGATTTAAAGCTAACACCATCCTCTTTAATTAAATAAATCAAATCTTATTTAATTAAGTCTAAAATCATTATTCCTCTCATTTTGATTTATTTAAATCCAAAAATCTAAATAAAATCGTCAAATCAGCTAATCTCCTTTAAATTAATCAAATCCCGATTAATCTTAGTCTTAATCCATCAAATCCTCTAGATTTTGCAACTTTCTCATGAAAATCATTTTAATTGATTTATTAAATCTCTATTTCCATTCAAAAAGGCATCAAAGATGGAATATTCCTCAAATTTGAAATCTCCCCCCAAAAGGACTTGTCCCTTCCAACAAAGCATTTAAAATCTCTTACATGTCCTTTTCTTGAGCCATGTGCATTTTCTTCACCTTTCATCTCATCCTTTAAGCCATCTTTTGAATTTTGAATTTCCCCCTCTTTGGACATTCTTCAAAATGTGCTCATCCTCCTTCCATTGGCATGATGACAAGTGGTGCTTTATCATTGGCTTATCTTTTGTCCCACATCCTTCATGTTTTGCAATCCTCCATCATTCACATCTATAAATAAGAAGCTCTTCTATTGATTTAGGGGAGACAACTTAAGGAAAAGTCATTATCTGCAAATTCAAAGCCAAGTTTATCCATTATTCATCCAAGTCTCCATTTTTATCATTTCATAGCTAGGTTATGCCAAAATTTCATCAAGGAGCTTCAATCATGCACAAATCTTCATCAGTCTTGCATCATAGGAGTTGGGAAAGGGCCAATTTTCACATCAAATTGGCACCAATTCCCCCATAAGATCAAGAGTTTGCATTGCTTTTTAATAGGATTTAATCTATCTTATTGCTTTTTGTAGTGTTCTTGCCTTCATTCTATTTGAGCATTGTTAAATGGATTTTATGGGGAGCTTAGATTCTAACTTGCATTTCAATCTTCTAATGTGTGTGTTCGTTATGTTTTGCAGGTACTAGGATCTTGGTTCACATATTTGGCGCTAGGAGGGAAAATTTCACGTTTAGATCACATTTTTATCAAAAATTCTGTGCTTTTTTTGTTTTTATCACGACGATCTTGAGAATCAAAAGGATTTTTGGTGGTCTTAAGTTGGGTAAAGTGATTGCCTCCACATTTCATTTTGGGACTCAAATTGAACAAAACATCTTGCGAGTGTGAGTGGAGGGTATTGCGTATATTCTCTCTCTTTGTGTTGCAACAAAGATTGATCTAGTTATAGATATTACTTGCTTGATCGCTTTTGTTTATCCTAGAGGGCATGCCTTGTGGGAAAAAATACTCACCCAAGGGAACGACTCAACCGGTAACACACTAACGCCAAGTGTATTTCCAGCCAGGATATAAAAGTGGATATTGAAACAAAAACCAATATCACGCGGTTGGTACTGATGAGAAGGGAAACAATGATCTCTCAGCTCGATGGATCAATCCCTACGAATGAAAATTCCAAATTAAAACCCTTGTTGTAGAAAGGCTAAAATCCCTATCTATTTGTTTGTGCAAGAATAGTCATTCTGAAGCCGCCCCACACTTTTATGGTTTTTAGTAGAAATGGAAAGTACGCCATGGGAGTTTCATGGGTGTTGATGCTTGGTTGCCCCGTATAAGTGAGTGCCATGGAGGGGAGCCAGTTGGGTCAAGCATCTAACCATTCACTAAAAATGAGCGTAGCTAGACTTGTCGAAGTGGGGACTCAACAAATATAGCCTTTCATAGCCATAGGGTTGTAGTTGTTCTTGGTTACAAAACACTCTGCTTGTTCGTAAACATTTGGAAACAATCATTCAACATTGTCATCAAAACTTCAAACCCTTTAGGAAGCAAATATCTTTGACAAAATGCATGTGTTATTGCTTGTCCTTGGGATTTTATCCTTAGAGGTTTCTAAACACTCGGATTTATATCTCAATTTGCTTGCTAAAGTCAACAATAGGTAACTTTTGCCTTGATTTCATCAAAGTTCCACTTAATGTATTTTGTGGGATGAGAAGAAGTTAAGACACTAGACATCTAGTTTCAAAAACCTAATCAAGAATTGTTTGTGGTAAAAAGAAGTCACTAAGAAAAGCTAAAAACAATTGGATCCCACACATGTGTCTCAAATGATTTCACACAAGATTAAAATCCGGAAGGAAAAAACAAAAACTCTTAGTCCAAAAGAACATCAAAAGCATCTCTCAATGCTATACAAATTCAGATGAAGATTTATTTTCAACTTTTACAGGAAAGCTTCAAGAAACAATCTCGGATTGTACTCATTATATTATTGCCAAAACCCAAATATTTTTCGGGAATTTGAACACCTTGTTTAGAGTAAAGCATGTCCTTCAAAACCAAGGTCTTGTAAACAAGAGTTCTTTTAGGTTCACATAGGATAAAAATCAAAACTTTCACCCATCTTTCAAACATCAAACCAAAATCATCTCACCAACAACTCTTGAAATTCTTAAATCATCCTTCATGCTAGACCTTTTTGGCAAATCAAAATCATGAGACAAAATCCTTGAAGCAAATCAAAGTCCTTGAAATCATTGAATCAAAACATCAAACCATCTTGTTTAGTTAGGTATATGTAGATGCATCCTTCTCCATATGCTTAATTGAATTATCAAATCATCTTGTTTTGGCTAGGTATATGTAGATGAATCCTTCTTCATGTGCTTAGTCAAAATCATCAAGTCATCTTGTTTAGCTAGATATATATAGATGCATCCTTCTCCATATGCTTAGTTGAATTATCATCTTGTTTGGTTAGGTTTATGTAGATGCATCCTTCTCCCTACACTTAGTCAAATTATCATCTTATGAGAAAATCTATCCTATAGATAACATCCAACATCTTGGGATCTATTTGTTTATTATCCAAAATCAATCCAAATCAAGGAAAATAAAAATCCAAACAAATCAAAATATCCAAGAAAGTCCCAAAATTCTAGCATCCCCTCAAGATCTTCTAAGAGTTCAATCATCCATATCACCCATCTTTCACACACTTCATCATTTCATCTTTTGATCCTTAAACATCCTAAATTTTCTCTTTTGTAACTAAAGTTAGATCAATCCAAAGAATTAGAGATTCATCTCCCATATTATTGAAAAAATTGATCCCTATTTTATGGTTCAAACTAGATCTCAACACAAGAGGAACATGGAATCCAACAAAGAAACATACACTTCAAGTGACCTAAGTCAAAGAAATTATGAAATGAATCTCGTTGAATCAAGCAATCCTCTAACTAACTTTCCTTCATCATCATAAAATCCTCAAGAGGAAGCTCAAGTGGAGGATCTTACCAATAATCCCTTTGGAATGACACAATATGAGATTATCAAAATGATCCAAAATCTTGAGAATCATAGAATTATCAACATCATGATGAGACTCAATCCCGCACTATACATTCTTGAATTAGCAAAACAAGGGGCTAAACTCCCTTCCAATTTCGATGTGAGAACCATTGTGGAACCACCTTTTGGGGTCATGCCTCCAATTTCATCCATACTCCCCATTTCATCTACACCTACAATTCAAAATATCACTCAAACCATCTCCTGAATTACATCATCCATTGCTCCAACTCAACCCATTGTTAACAAGGGAAGGGCATTTTTCAATGCACTACAAACACATCCCCTCGTAAACAATCAAGATTTGGACAACAACACCATCTTGGGGAAAAATGTACCCCAAAATCCATTACATACATATGTTCCCTTCACTTTCCATGATCCCAATGACCCATCATCATCATCATTTCATGCAACACCGCAAAATTCTCTCCCCACAACCTCACAAGGAGAAGGAGACTTATTTGGACCATGAGGCATCTTTGACACTACATCTTCATCACTTTCTCAAGGGAGTATGCCACTCACATTTCCACCACTTCCACCATTTCCATCAATATCCACATCACCTCTCGGTTTAGGACTTCCCCCTTTACCAAATAGAAATCAAAAAAATCAAATCAACCCTTCGATCGTTAATCAAAATATCATACAAAATCCTTCCATCTTGTCATCGACATCGCAACAATAGATGGAAACCACATAGGAAATCACCACATCATCAACCATCCCCCAAAAATCTCAAAACATGGTATCACAAGGACCAAGCATATCGATCGCACCATCCACCACTCAAAACCCACTCATCAATACGATGGTGCCTCTCATCACCACAACAAGCACCATTCCAAATCCACCTTCACCACCACCGCCACCAAACTCAAATACATCAAATCAATATAGCATTGTAATACAAGTTGCTCAACAAGCTACCTATGAAAAGGCACTTCAACAAATCCAAAGATGACAAGTTGCACAATAAGCCGCTCAAGCCACACACCAAGTTCAACAAGTGCAACAAGCATAGCACGTTGCACAAGCCCAAGACTTATTGCAAAAACAACAACAAAAACAAGATGCTCAAGCTGCACAAGCCGCACAAGCTGCACAGGCTGCACAAGCTCAAGCTCAAGCTCAAGCTCAAGCCCAATACCAAGCCCAACAAGCATAAGCACAAGCTCAAGTGCAAGCTCAAGATCAGGCACAAGTACAGGCACAAGCACAATATCTCACACAACAATAAGCAGCCTAGAACCATGCATATGAACAAGCTCTAAAACAATACCAAGAGCAACAAGAAGCAACCCAACTAGCAGCCCAACAACAAGCATTGTTGGTGCAACAACAATAGTAAGATTAGTAACATGCACTATTAGCGCAACAACAACAAGACCAACAACAAGTGTTGTTGGTACAACAATGGAAAGCATATTTGGAGCAACATAATGTGCAAATACCATCAATCAACACACCAACCAATCCACCCATCCCACCAACAAATGAACCACCGCAGAACACCTTCATCCCACCCCCTGATCCACAAAACAATATCACAACACAAATCAAGTTAATCTCACAACAAGTACTTGATCTTCAATCAGGGAGAACCATAAAGACACCTAGTAACTTGTGTCCTTATCCATTCGACATAAGCCTTGTAATGAAACGATTCCCAAAGGGATTTGAGATCCCCAAATTTGATAAATATCGTGGGACGGGAAACCCTGAAGATCACATCAGGGAATTCCAAGTTCATTGCATGGAAGTCACATATGACAATACGTATCTGATGTGGCTATTTCCTAGAAGTTTGGTTGGCCAAGCCAAGGAGTGGTTCTCTCACCTTCCTCCAGGCATCAAAAAGTTCCAATAAATAATAGACGTATTCATCAAAAACTACACATTCAATATCGGTATGGATGTCAGTCTCGATGAACTATCAGCTTTGAAACAAGGTAAGAATGAATCATTTGCTTATTTCTTACAACGATGGTGATCCAAGGCCAATCAGAGCAAATGGATCATGCCAAAAGAACAACAATTCTGCACTATCATTTCAAATCTTGATGGAGCCTTGGCATTCCACCTTAAAGTGCAAGGTATCACTACATATGACCAGTTGATCTCTAAGGTGCTCAACATCGAACAAGCCCTTATCTCACAAGGAGGATCACTCGCATATCCTGAACAACAAAACAATCACCCATCCACCAGTTCCAATGACAAACCACACACATGGGAAAGAAACAAAAATGTTACCAATGAAGGTGTTGTTGATGCCAAAGTTGTCATCAGTGCCCCTCAGAAAAACACACCCACACCCCAACAACAACCCCAAAACCACCGTCAAAACAACCATCAAGCTAACGTAGTGACACAATAGTTGAATAATCAAGTGATCAACAATGTAAACGATCAAAGGGGACCACCCCAGTGAAACAAAAACTCCCCCAAGTGGAATTACACTACCCTTGGGGAACCACTCAAGGTCATCATGAAGAAATTAATAAATGAAAATCTCATCAAGGCTCCCAAATATGAGAATTACCAGGAACCAGACGTGAAACCACCTTGGTATAATGATAATCAGCTTTGTGACTTTCACAAAATCAAAGGGCACACCACTAACAGTTGCATGAGGTTGGAAAACCTAATCCAAGACCTCATTGATCAAAAAATCATAAATGTGGAGCAGCCAACAGGAAATTAGAACAACAAAATATACATGAATCCGATGCCTAACCACAATAACAAAGGGAACAACAACATGGATAAGGAGAAGGGCACCTTCAAAAGCGTAAATCATGTGTATGACCATGTCGTTGGATCTCTGGATGACTATTGTGCCACTATCACCATCAAAAGAGCCCATGCTAATTGTGGAGTCACAACAAGAGGTGGGAAAATTACCATCGTAGGGTCATCTCAGCTAAACAGAGCACCCACTTCCAACCCAAGATCTGTTCCCAATGGCTATAATGTCCTTGATTAGTTGAAAAGAACCCCAGTACAAATCTCCATCATGGATTTGCTAAAAAATTCATCCGCTCACAAGAAAATCCTTGAGGAAGCATTAGCTTCATCCACTGTCCCCGCAGATCTTGATGCATAACAATTGCAAGCTATGGTTGGAAACGTCATTACCCTGAATCTCCTTGCGTTCTCTGATCAAGACTTTCCCGCTCAACCATCTCACAATCGTGCACTCCACTTGGAGGTCCTAGTGCACAAGAAAAAAGTCAAGAGAGTCCTGGTAGATGGAGGTGTAGGTTTAAACATTTGTTCCCTCAAGCTCATTAAGAACCTAAAAATCTTAGAGGACTCCATCAAAAAAGGTGAAGGCATAACTATTAGAGCCTATGATGATCAATAAAGGGTGTCTCAAGGAACTATTCAACTCCCTATTCAAGTAGGGCCATCAACCATGGAAACTACTTGTTAGGTCCTTGACTTGGATCTGCCATACAACATCCTCCTAGGGCATCTGTGGATTCATGCAATGTAGCCAGTAGCATCAACCTTCCATCAATGTGTCAAATTCACATATGAAGGCCAAGAGGTCACCATCCATGGGGATCTCGAACCATTCTCTTATTGCAAGAACCTAGAGGCAAAATATTATAAAATTCCCCAAGTGCCTAAAAATGATGAAGGCCCATTGACCCCATACATTGATCCAGCCACTCTCGCTTCCACTTCTATGACAGAGACAACCGCCACTCCCACCATCCCCACCATCTATGATATCAAAGTCATCATCCAAGACAATGGTTGCAAAAACTATACAATTCCCAAAAATGATTTTGTGGTAGGAGAGTTACTACAATCTCCTAGATCACGAGGACAACCGCAATCAAATGAATCCACCACATCCCAAACATCCCCTAAAGGATATTCCAACTTCAGAAGTTGGGGAGATCTCAGACAGGAAGTAATAGAGGAGGACCTATCCCATCTCCTATAGCAAGACAATAGAATGACAACTAATTTACCTATGGACGACAACAACAAAGGCTTGCAAATGATGCTCGCAATGGGTTATGACAGAAATCAGAAACTGGGCCAAAACGACTATGGGCTTCTAATACCCCTCATTCCTGAGACACAAATGAGAAATCTTGGCCTCAGATGTACCCCTTTGAGAATAACCATACGTGGATGAGCTCCCCCAGTTAAAGCAATCAAGACTCCCCGTAAACCAACACCAGCTGAACTTTGCTTACTTGTGTCCACTGACCACATCATAGACAATTTTACATTTGATATAAATGAAATTTGTAGCAGTAGTGATGATGAAGATCCCATAACCAACCTACCTAGGATTTTTGAGAATTCCTCACTCCTTATGATCAACACCCTATCCTATGAGTTTGAGAACCAATCCCATGAGATAAAGTTAGTCTACCCTCAACTCATCGATCACGACCAACGAGGACCACCAATTCTTGACACATTCAAAAATGATGAGGCATTCTTAGAATTCATGGGACTGTGAGACACGATACCGTGTGGTAATCATAAAGTTGGATTTGAAATCATTTTGGACACACAAGCTTACTATGGGGAGACAATTGAGTCCTTTAGTCACAAAAGTGAAAATATGAGAATAATCTTAAGGTCCTTTAGTGAAAACCACACTGTGGCACTCTCTGATCCTAAAACAGTAAAAATAAAGGAAATATCCAATGGTGAAAACCTCTCTGAGGAACTCACAGATGAAGGAATCAATATTCCCTCAGTTCTCTACACCGAGAAAAATCAGCAGTTCTAGTAGAAAAATGCAGCCCAGTCAACTTGGGAACATAGGAGACACCGCACATCACATTCTATGTAGAGTCATTATTGACAGAAGAACAAGAGCTCCTAGCAGCCTTCTTAAGAGAGAGACAAGTTTATTTTACATGGAACTATGCGGACATGCCCAAGCTTGATCCAGAGATTGTAGTTCATCATCTAGTAGTCTACCCTGAAGCAAAGCCTGTCAGACAAAAATTGAGAAAAATGCATCCTTAGATTGCCTTACTAGTCAAAATGGAATTGAAAAATTTACTTGATGCAGGATTCATAAGACCAATTGACTATCCCGAGTGGGTATCAAACCTGGTTCCTATTTCAAAACCTGATGGGAGCATCTGAATTTGCACGGATTTCAGAGACCTAAAAAAAGCATGTCTGAAAGATGACTTCCTGTTTCCTAACATTGACATGATTGTAGATATGATAGCAGGACATGAAATGCTTTCTCTGATGGATGGTTTCTTTGGGTACAACCAAATAATGATTGCTAAAGAAGACCAACACAAAATGGCCTTCACTTGTCCATAGGGGACTTACTACTGGAACATGATGCCATTCGGCCTAAAGAATGCTGGGGTCACCTACCAAAGAGTGAAGACGTTAATCTTTCATGACATGATTCAAAAAATTATCAAAGATTATGTTGATGACATACTAGCAAAATCCAGAAAGAGGAGAGATCACATAGCAACCTTGGGTGCTATTTTCGACAGATTGGAGGAATACAAGGTCTGCTTAAATCCAAAGAAGTGCATCTTCGGCGTACAATCAGGAAAACTACTAGGATACATAGTGTCAATGAGGGGTATTGAAATAGATCCAACAAAAGTGAAAGCAATCCTAGAGATGGAGGCACCCAAAACATTGAAACAATTAAGAGGCCTCCAAGGTAGGCTTTAGTCCATCTATAGATTCATAGCACAACTGACAGATAAGAAAAACCCATATTGTCACCTACTTCACAAGGGAGTAGCATACAAATGGGATGATAAGTGTGAGGAATCCTTCAATAAAATAAAAGAATACCTTCTCACACCTCCGGTCCTCATGCCACCAATTCCAAGAAAACCACTAATCCTCTATGTGTCAACAACAACAACAGTGCTCGGTGCTCTTCTAGCTCAACACGATGAAAATGGGATAGAAAGGGCCATCTATTACATCAACCACACAATGGTCGGGCATGAGTTAAACTACTCATTCATTGAAAAATCCTATCTAGCAGTAGTTTTTGCTTCACAAAAATTCAGACATTATATGTTGGCACACAAAATCAAACTCATTGCATAGATTGATCCCCTAAAGTACCTACTGTCAAAGGAAATTCTCATAGGAAGGATGACCAAGTAGGTCATGATACTATCGGAGTATGACATTGAATACATAGAGCGGAAAGCAATCAAAGGCCAGGTCATCATAGATCAGCTCACAGAAGCACCCATCTATTCAGAGAATCCACTTATATCAGAGTTTCTGGATGAATCCATTTTCAATCTTAGCATAGCCGACCACCGGAAACTACATTTTGATGGTTCCTACATGCAACATGGATCAGGAGCCGGTGTCTTCTTTATCACCCCACAAGGGGATTGTATACCTAGATCCTACAAGTTGCCATTCCCCTGCACTAACAACATTGCAGAATATGAGGCTTTAACCATAGGTCTCAGAATAGCAGTGCAATGACACATCATGACCCTCAAAGTATATGGAGAATCTCAGCTGATAATAAATCAAGTGAATGGCGGAGTACCAAACACAAAGGATTATGTCGACTCCATACAAAATTTGGTAAGAGAGCCCCAAAGAATCATTCATTATACAAGATTGAGTAGATTCCTAGAGAAAAACAACAGAAAGCAACAAACACCATGGCAAATGATTGATCCCTACTAGATATCCCTCGAATTTTCCAAAATAAGGAATTCTTGTGAATAGCCTGCACTCTGCATTCCGAGGTACCAAAGTCAGAATTTGTGTGTGAAATCGTTGGTCCCAGTGATCCCTAGTACTGTGACATTTATACCTACTTGCAAATAGGGGTCCTACCTGCTGACTTACCCTCAAGCCTAAAAAGAACCTTTGTTAAGAAAGCATCTCGATTTGTCATCCTAGGAAATACCTTGTACCGTAAGAGCATAGAGGGAATCTTATTATGCTACCTAAACATTGAGGAAGCCTTGACTACTTTTATTAAGGTACATAACATGATTTTTGGTTTGCACTCAAGCAGAATGACCTTGGCCAAGAAATTGTTGAGGACGGAGTATTATTGGCCTACTATGGAAAGGCAAGTGCATGACTACGTCAGACGATGTTTACAATGTCAGCAACATGGGGACCTCATTCATGCTCTAGCTCAAGAACTTCATCTAATTGTCACACCATGGCCTTTTTCATAGTGGGGGCTCGATCTCGTTGGAAAAATCACCCCCACCTCATCTAGTGGCCATATGTTTATTATTAACGCCACTGAGTACTTCACAAAGTGGGTGGAAGCCATACCAATGACTTACATAAACGGGAAGTACATCAAAAGCCACCTCAATAAAAACCATTATGAAAATCCTCAAGAAGACAATCAAAGACGAGTGTCAGGACCGCATCTCAAGCAATCCCGCCTCTCCGGGCTTACTGACCAGATCCGTGACACCCACCGTGCCAATTCCTCTTCCCGGGGTCTACGGATCAGAAGTTATGCCCAAATTTAGATCAAGCTCCCATCACTAAGAAAATGTCATTCACCGCTGATGAGGAATACCGAGTATCAAGATTGAATGAGTTGGTGCTACTGGATGAGCGATGTATGCAAGCATTAAATCATTTGTAGGTTTATTAGAACTGACTCAATAGGAGTTACAACAAAAAGATCAAGAGTCAAGGATTCTAGGTCAGAGAACTTGTCCTAAAGGAAAATTTAAAAAATGTCCCAAATCCAAACAGAAATTTGAACCCAACCGGCTAGGACCATTTATCGTCATATAGCGTTATGTCAGTATATCATTTATCAACACCCGAGGGGGAATTCCCCATGAGCCATGAATAGCTCCCATCTCAAAAAGTTTTGTTCAAATATTTCAAGGTATAGAACCAAAAAATCCAAAAAAATAAAAAAAAGTCCTTAAAAAATGGTTACCTTGATGAAAACCTGGCAAACAGGCATCTTGGTGACAACAAAAAAATAAAAAAATCAGAAAAATGATCACAAATAGTAAAGAGAAAAATCGTCCTCTAGTGAAAACCACTTCGGTGGCACTTTGGGCAAGTACCTTGGTGAAAACCTAGCAAACAGGCGCCTTGTAAATAAGCACGTTCCATCCACCAGGACCTTCATGGCTTGTTCTGCATCATCTATCACATGCCATATCTCCATCCATCATCCACCCGTGTCCACATCATAGCTTGGTCGTGTGTTCGTGTCATGATCCCTCCTAGTACTACTTGACCCATTCTCAAGGTCAGTTTGCCTTGTCTCTATCATAATAGTCTATTGTTTCAAGCTGGGGGAATGTTCTCATCGGATTGGAGTCATGTATATTCTTAAAGTCCCTAAAATAAGAAAATCCAAAAACATCAAAAAATAAAATAAAAATCCAAAAACATCAGAAAATTAAAAAAAATCCAAAAACATCAAAAAATAATATCAAAAAATCCAAAACATCAAAATTATATATCAAAATCTAAACATCCAAAAACATATCAAAATCCAAAACATGTCAAAAGTCAAAAATAGAGTCGCCTTTGTCAAACTATGGTCTTTGAGCCTTGAACATAGGCAAGGTTGATCTTTGTTCATCCTCGAGACACTTAGGTCACCCTTAGGAGTCCGTATAATAAACTGCAATCCTTGTTCATATCTCATCAAATGAGTTCCGGTTGAACCGTGGTCTCTGTGTATAACGAGGCAGGCCAATATTGATCAGCCCCCCGAGGCCCCTAGATAGGTCTTAGGTTAGTCTTTGGTCAAAACATGTGAAAATAAAAAATCAAAACATTTGTAAAATCTTGAAAATACCAAAAACAGCCTCAAAACATTTCAAAAAGATCAAAAACATTCAAAAAACCCAAAAAATCCATTTGTCCCCATCTCGCTTTCACCCGCAATAATCAATCATCACTCATAATAAATTGTCATCACCCTCAACCTTTGGTGAAACAGTCAGAAACAGGTCTAGCAGATCGAAAATGAACTCTCAAAACGTCAAAATCTTAAGTTTAGGTCAATATGTAA
The DNA here is from genome assembly GCA_007258455.2 of Sequoia sempervirens. NCBI lineage: Eukaryota > Viridiplantae > Streptophyta > Pinopsida > Cupressales > Cupressaceae > Sequoia > Sequoia sempervirens. The sequence goes on along the minus strand of VDFB02270651.1, from coordinate 249,614,776 downwards.
GCAAGTTAGTCAACTCTTTGTGTCAATAGCCTATCATCCAATTAGTCCCATATCAAAATCATCTGATATCGTCATGTCCTAGGATGAATCCTTCCTACAATGGACATCAACATCAGGCATCATTGTAGTTTAGTCTTGGCTAGCGGTGTGAAGAACATAAGCTTGTTTGTTTACTTTATCTTTATCTTATTGCACTCATTCCAAGGACCTCTCGATGATGTCCAAACAAAAGGATTTAGAGAGATAGCAGTGGGGCAACGATCATTATCTTTTATTTGTTGTGTTTGATGGATTTTCTTGTAATATAACTTGGTCATGCGTGCTTTGTTTAGGTGTAGGGAGGATGTTTTAGGTATCTTGTTGACTACATAGGAAGGCTTTCCTTCCTATGTTTTGGCCCGAGATGTTTGAAATATTTGAACTGCATTTTGAATAAGGTTTCTGTATGCCAGGTGTGAACAAGAGTACTCCTATCTGATTGTCAAGTCAAAGTCCATCACACTAGGTGCAACGCCATCCTGGTTCCTTATACCTTGATGCATCGTGCCTACGTTTGTTATCAAACATAAGATAATTGGTCCTTTGAAAATCCCAACTCCTCAAAAAGTAATCATCATCATCATCATCATCATCTCATGTCTTGTTGGAATCTCTTATTTTATTCTATCTCTTGCTTTTCATGCTAACATGGTACCATGGTAGTTAATCAAAAAATCACTATCATCCTGCATCCACAAACCGCTAGCACATTGCATATTGCATAGCATATAGGAAATATTAAAATCATATCATAACATTACATTTCCATTATACATAATATAGATTAGTTATTCTAAGCATCTCACGAATCATTACATTTCATTCATTTTACATAAACATAAAAACAATCATCCCATAGCATTATAAACATCTGCATCATCATAGCATCCATCATATCATAACATTGCATAATCATCCCATAACACATATAAGCATCCACACATCATACATTAAAAGCATCAATTTGCATCTCATAACCATCATATTCCATATAATATCATTTCATCACATCATCATCATATCACATCATCATAAGTACATATCATACATAGAAAAAGTACATTATATCATACTATCCATCACTACATAATATAGATTTGTTAGTCTATGCATTTGCACATCATAACATTTTGCATACATCATTAAAAAATGCATAAGAAAAGGCACTGAAAAAGAAATGCATCCATACATCATCCATCCCATAAACATCATGGCATCGTAAGATAAAATCATTGCACAACATATAGAAATAAGAACCATCCATAATGCATCAAAGTAAAGATAGAACATCGCATCACAACATCATCATCTCATATCATATATATCATCAAAATATACACTATCATGGTACAAAAAAATCATATCAATGTACGCATGTAATGTCAATTAGTACAAAATGGCCCATGGGGCTATAAAAAATGAGCCCATTGGACACAAAAATAATCCTATCTCGATCAAAGTGAGGGCTAGCCCTTCTGGTTGCTTCCCTCGCCACCTACTCTCTCCCTGTGCTGCTCTACTGGTCTTTGGTTGGTCCTCTGTGAAAAATTTGGGACTCGGCCTGGTCTTGGCACAGCCTGGTGATAGTGTATCTTGTAATAATTGGCCTCCTGAATGGCCTCCCTATATGCTCGAAGCGATACTATGCTACAGGAGGAAGAGGTGAACATGCTCTCTATCCGGGTTGTGCTCTGGGGCATCCTATCTCTGCTCTCCCTCTTGCTGATGTGGGAGTGCCTAATCCTAAACTAGCTGAACCAGTGGTGGCCCACCACCACCCTGATCTTGATCTACCCTCCCTTGGTCCCATCCTACTCCCCTACCTCTCACCCTACGTCAAGCGGATGGTGCCCCCGGAGCTGTCAAACGAAGTAGTGGCCTGAACCAATCTCTATAGGCCTGTGTGACCCCTGGATCTACCTGTCCCTAGTCATATGGCCATGGCCTGGCCACCAGCTACATGAAACTCCGAACAACCTCATGGGCAGGTATGTACTAACCCCAGGAGCTCTGGCTCACTGTCCTTGCAAAAATAGCCACGCATCGATTATTCCGACATAACCTGCGGGCTCGCCAAAATGTCTCTAAACCCTTCTGCATTATCTCAATCATCGCAGTTTCACCCCGCGATAAGTCTATCCCGGCAGTGAAGAACAACTATTGTGCATCATCAAACCAAGTGGGTTTTCTTCGAGGTAATGCATTCATCATCCTCAACACTCTCACATATTGTCGAGGACCCTTCCCTCTAATGAGGGAATCCGTGGTTGTTCGCTGGTGTGTAAACGAAAAGGCCTCCCTCTCAGGATCGCTATAGACCACTAGATCATTTGGCTCCATCAGAACTGGAAAAAATCTCGGCTGGAGTACAGGGATGTGCTCCCATGCCCAAATATGTAGGAGTGTGACCCCTGCCCCAAGTGCTTTGCTGTCCAAGTAGGAAAACTCATGAAGATCCCTATAAAGTGAGGCCGGCGTATCTGGCCCTCATGCAAATAGTGCTCTACACCGGCCGCATTCATGCACTCCTAGCTAAGAACCTATCATAGACTGAAATATCACTTCTGCTAACTGGGTGTGTGACAAGACCCGACATAATGGTTGTAATGACTAAATGGTAGGGTGACACGATAGACCTGTGGCACTCCAACTAGACCTAACCCTTGTAGAATACAATCTGGTCAGTGTCCATGATGACATAACAAGCCTCCCTCTCGGTGTCCATATCATAAATGACCTGCTCACCGTGGATAAGAAATCTCAATATCCACCACACGTCCTCTAGCATGACCGTGGCCTCACTCGTCAGAAAGGTGGAATGAGGAGGTCTCACTGTGCCACCTCTCAACAAGTGTCGTCATCATGCCCAAGTGTGTCTGCATAGGCAATGTACAAAAGTCCCATCTCTCCTAGGTGCTCCTACTGTTGATCGATCAAATCCCTCAAAAGGCTGAAAATATCCTAGAACCTATGCTCATGAGAGTAGATCTCCCTTGCCTCCTCCTGCATTAGGAAATCCACCATGTTAAAATTCATCAAAAGAATCATGATCCTGACTTGTCTCGGTGTCATGAAATTAACCCCAGCGTCGCTGCCTGTGAAGGCGATGCAGTTTACAAATTTCAAACTACGATACTAGAGCCCTCAAACACCCAAACTGCATTGTGTCGTTGTAGTTTACAAAGGTGGTCTTTTTTGATCTGAAACCCTAACTCTAAAGAGCAGCGTGGTGATGCAATCTTTAAAGGCGGTGGATTTTGGAATTTAACCCTAAATCCCAAACTACACCGTGGCGTCAGACCTTGCAATGGCGGTGTAGTTTAAACACCAAGCGTCATTGTTTGAAATTTCAGTAGGCCAATATAGCACCGCTCCTAAGGACCTAGTTTTTAAACACAATAAATGAATGTGAAAATCAAAAAAAGAGGTTGGGTCAAGTTGACTCACCGGTGGTCCGGTGCCGGGAAGCCTCTGATGCGTCTGTACCTTGTCAGATATATGCATGGGGAGCTATTGTTGCTCCATCTCGCCAAGGCGTCAGAGCTCAAAATTGCAAAATCTATCAAGGCTAAATGTGAAAATGAATTGGAAGTGGCCCCTCGAGGCCTATTTAAGCTTGAAAATTAGGGTTTTTTGTCCCCATTTGGCTGTCCTGCTAGGGTTTTGGTCCCCCGATCCCATTTTTATTTGTCTGGAGGCCATTTTGCATCATTTTTTCATGTTTTCTAATTTTTTGGCCTCCTAGAGCCTTTCTAACCCGTCGGGCACCTTGTCCTCTTTTTTTCGCAAGATCACCCAAAAATTAGAATTTTCGTCCAATCTCTCGAAGGGGCAGTAGAACATATTTTGTTTGTTGGGGCAATAGTGGGGAAAATTTTTAAAGTAGAGAAATTTTGGCTTTTTGATCAAGACAGTTTATTCTTTGAAACAACGTAGCAAGTGCATCTCTTCAAAGAGGGGAAAAATGTAGACACGTAAAATGTACCGATTGACATTGCACATTTGATCCTGACTACTAACACCATTTCATCCTAAATCATCCCTCGGTCTAACCATTTAATCAAATACCCTTATTTGATTAAATTCATCAATTTTCCTCTCTTAATTAAATAAATCATTTATCTGATTAAGTCATTCTTTCTTGTTAATTAAACCAATCAATTTGATCTAATTATCCCTGCTTAATTAAATAAATCAATTTTATTTAATTAATCTCTAAAGTCTACCCATTGAATTAAATAAATTAAACCTTATCTAACTTCATCTCCTTTAATTAAATAAATAAATAATCTCTATTTGATTAATCCTTTTATCATATTCTTCTCATATTTGATTTAAATTAACCCATAAATCTAAGTCAAATTTGTCACATCATCTAATCCCTCATTAAATTAATTAACCTTGGATTAATTTAATCCTAATTCATGTCCCATCCTCTATCTTTTGCCACTTGCACATGAAAATAGATTTAATTCATTTATTAAATCCCTATTTTCTCTCAACATGGTAGAACAGGGGAATATTCCTTCAAATTTGAATCCAAATCCAAGTGGACTTTGTCCTTCCAACAAGGCATTTATTTCACTTTACAAGTCCTTTTGCGTTGAGCCAAATGGCCATTACTCCATTTGACTCTTTATCCTCCTTGTCATTTCACAAATTTCAAATTTTAAATAAATACATTTATGGGCACATTCATCAAAATGTGCACATCCTTCATCCACCCATCTCTTGACAAGTGGCACCTTGCCATTGGTTGAAAGTTAGTCCCACATTGCTTCATTTTGGGCATTTCTCCAACTTGTCATTCTATAAATAAGAGGCTTCTTTCCTCATTTCATCATCCACAATTTGAGCAAACTTACTATACTCAAATCCATACACAAGCATAACAATTCTCATCCATTTTCATCAAATCTTAGTTAGGTTATGCAGGTTTTTCATCATGGAGCATATTTGAATCTTCATCAAGTGGATCACTCTTCATTGCACATCAATTTTGCATCATAGGAGTTGGGAAAGGGCCAATTTTCACATCAAATTGGCACCAATTCCCCTATAAGATCAAGAGTTTGCATTGCTTTTTAATAGGATTTAATCTATCTTATTGATTTTTGCAGTGTTCTTGCTTTCATTCCTATTTGAGCATTGTTAAATGGATTTTATGGGGAGCTTAGATTCTAACTTGCATTTCAATCTTCTAATGTGTGTGTTTGTTATGTTTTGCAGGTACTAGGATCTTGGTTCACACACCATCTACACTTAAAAATACAACATTTAAAAGAGTGGTAATCTAACTCAATAATTTCTTGTATTTTCCCAACATATTGTAGATTCCCTTCAATTATATTCTTATCTTTTGAGCTTGATCGACTAGATTGCTTGAAGTCAACCATGATGCCATAATCGATGGATCACCTCTTTACATCTACACTTTCTACATGATAATGTCAACCATATGCCCACATTGCTAGATATTTCCTTGCCTGCGAAAGACCATTTATTTCAGTGAAAACAAAATAAATATTAAAATAGTTAATAGTGTCAAAACTATAAGGAAACAATACTTTGTAAAATTCCAACTATACCTTTCTTTCACATCCTTTAGACATGTTGATTTCATCTTATATTATGTTTGAATTTGTACCTGCATCTTCTATTTGATTTTGAATTTGTTTAGTAACCCATTCTAGTGTGCAATCTTTGCCCCATTCCCCAAGTAGATTAGTGGGAAGTGGAGTATTCTTTGGGTTCAATCTCTTAAACTATCTCCTTGCTTCTAACACTTCTCTCTTTTTATCATACAAATCAATCCATTTGTTCATAAAGTCCATGTGGTACTGAATGAACTTGTCAAGTATAGAACTTTTGTCTACACCTATTACTTGTCAACATGTTTATTTCAAACTGTAAAAATTTCATGCTGTTAATTTGAGAAATAAATTACATAGTAAATTAATGATTGCAAGAAAAAAAACCACACTGATGGTGAATTTACTTACTAATTTCTACTTCAAAACCATTAGATTATGGTTTTTCTCCATCAATAATATTTGATGCTCATTCTTCATCCTAGACATGTGGCCCATCTTCAAAATCCTTACCAAGGAATTCACACAGGAAGAAAAATGCTTCATTTAATACATACCCTTCAGCCATGCAACCCTCTGGATGTGCCTTTTGTCAGACATATCTTTTAAGATTTTTCATATACCTCTCAAAGAAAAACATCCACCTTGTTGATATGACACCCGCCAATTCAATGTCATCGACTAGGTGTATAAGTAAATGGACTTGTAGGTCCATGAAACTTATAGGGGGCTCTTTCTCAAATACACAATTTCTGCAATTTCCTTCTTCCACTTTGGCACTTCAGATTCGTGGATCTCCTTGGAGGTCATCCACTAATATAAGAATAGTAAATTAGTATGAACCTTTAGTCATAAATTAAAATGCAATATAATATCTCTATGTCTTTGACACATGAACATTTCATATAACCACATACCTTGTAAATGCTAACAATCAACTTATGGCATTCCTTAAGTCAATTGTAAGACAGGAATCCCCCCTAATTTCCAATAGCATGATATGTTATCAAACACATTTATGAAAATTCCATCAGATCATTTTTTCCTAAGTTAAGTCAAAATTTGAGTACCTGATGTCCCGCTTCATCCGTTGTGTCCTCATTTGACATGACACAATCTATTGCCATGGCCTCATCTTGCCCCTATAATACACAACATAGTAAATAATGTTTAGTACACAAATTATATCATTTCAACGAACATGCTATCCAACACAAAACCTCACTTTAGACATATATTTGACATATATTTCACACCTTAGATGACTCATCTAGTTGTATAGGGGTCATTTCTGAGTTTACAAATCTAACGTCTATTAGTTTTGCACCCACTAAATTGACATGGGATAAGGAATAGATAAAATAGGGAACCATGATTGCTTCCTTGGTACATATGAAGATGAAGTCAATTTAGGATCAATTTATTTATCAACTTCCAAGAAAAATACATCATTTTGCACTACCTTTTGCATCCCAAATAGATTATTTTTTTTGGCTAGAGGGTGGTGCTAAATTAGGTGCACTTTGCGCTGTCTTTTGTATCCCAAACAGATTACATTTTTTTGGCTGGAAGGCGGTGCTAAATTAGGCACACTTTTCTACACTGACTACTGAATCAAGAACAAAAATTTAAAACTTCCCGTGTCAAGAAGGAAGAGATGACAGGAGAAAAATTCGCGCAAAGGAAGAGAGGAGAAAAAAGGGAAAAACGATGCGAAGGAGGGCTACAAGCAAGTAGATCAAAAATTCGATTTAGTTTGCGACACCATAGGTAAGGTTACAATTTGTTTTTTTTGTTCCCACAAATATTTTTGTTTGGATTAAATGGAGAGATTGTGAACAAAGGGTTGGGAATATTGTTTTGTTTACATGCGAATCATTCAAGTCTCATGTGGTTGCAAAGGAGGAGGGTAAAATTGTAAACATTGCATTATTTCCTCTGCATTCGAGAGTAGTGAATGATTTTTTGAAACCCCAATGCCTCGGTTCGCTTATCATTCCCATCCCAAGCTTTCTGTTTCTAGTTCGATTTCTCATACCGACCTTCCATAAAAAAGTAGTCGAGTGATTTCAAGACAAGTCGTTAAACTACATCCGCCCCACTGCAGTCAGGTCCCATAGGAACAGAGGTTGGTTGAGACAATACGATCAGATAGGGATTTTGAGATGATAGCTGAATAATAGATCATTTCCTCAAACTTGTGAGACCTTCGGGCTTAAATTAGCTATTACTAATTTTCACTTATTCTTTTACAGAATAATGAGCTCGTGGTTTTGAATTGATTATGTGCACACATTCATTTTCTTTCTAATAAACAAATGTGACTCGAGCATGGGACCTATTTGTGTTAACTCTCAATAAAACCACACTCTTCCCCCTTTTTATCCCCCAAAGATTACCATTCTATACAGGTGCGTAAGCATTGATTTTTTTACAATACATTTGTTTCATTTTTCATATATTTATATCCTTTCAAATATATTTATATTCTATATAGGTGCACAAGCAATTGATTCATAGGCGTTTAAATCTAGAAAGAGTCATTCAAGGTAAAACTTTCATACCACAAACTGGATAAAAACTTTCATACCTGACAGTGTGTACTTCGTTTGCCTCCACAAACTGGATGAAAATAATTTGCCCTAGGTCGCCTCAAAATTTCAAGCGATAGAGGGAAGAGAAGAAAGGGAGCAGACTCTGGCCACAATGAGGTAATTCATTGTCAATTTATAGATTTGTAAATGTTTCCCTTGTTTCTTTCATTTTTACTTTTTACTTTTTACTTTTTAAATTTAAAAGAAGAAATTTATTTTATATATATAGGGACATGTGACTGACAAAGATAAAGAGGCATTGGCTTCCATATTGGGGGTAGAGGCAGTGAACAATTTGGATGATGCGCGCTGGACAATCCTTTTTAGATACATAGAAAACTAATCTAGTCAAGCCCCTCAAACATTGCAACCAAATCAATTGTGTCAAAGGGAATCAAGTGATTCCCCAAGTAGTCCTAGATCGAGCAAAAGATCCAGGAGGAAATCAGTAATAGTAAAATCTAGGAGTGTAGAATAGGGAGCAGAGGCTTCCATTGTCCCACCCACTCCTGGGACACAAACTTCTTCCACCACATAAATTTTTCATTCTTGCATTGGTACCTACAATAAGAAGATAGAATACAATGCGGTTTTAGGGGAAGTCCGAATGATAGATGCTGGAAAAGGGTTTGTGAATAGGTTGAAGGAATCATGCCTTCAACGGTTCAAAGACCATCTACATTTTCCATTCTCAAAGATACCCATACACCTGCAAAAAGTAGTTATCAATGACATGGAGACTGAATTTGGCATAGGTTGGTCTGTGAAGAAGGTGAAGCTACGAATGTCTCAAAATTGCAAGAGATTTCGGTGTAACCAAACAAAGAAGATAAAAATATCCCTCCCAAGCTAAGGCTAAAAAAAAGGCCAATTGATGTAAGTGTCAAAGTATGGAAAGAGCTTGTAAAAGCATACGAGAAGTCTGAAGCACAGAGGAAGTCTAGTGAGGAGAGTACACAGGTATTAAAATTTTCTCATAAGATTATATCAAATTTATTAAACAATTTTTAAATTTTATTTGTGCATAGTTAAATTGAATTAGTATATGTTTCAGGACAAGGCCTCCAAGGCTAGGCTTCAAAAACTTTGTGCCACACATCATAGTGGCCAGAAAGGTTTACAGGCCTCGATCTGTAATTTTGTAAGTATATTTAATATGTTAAATGATATTTTTTTTAATTCCCTAGGAAAAATTAAATGATTGCATATTAATTAGTTTAACTAGTCCATGTGCCATGTTTTGACAGGAGGAGAAATATGGCTGACATCCAAAGCAATATGAAAAGGAAAAGTTACAAAGCAAAAAGTGGGCCGATTTTTTAATCTGGATGGAGAACGAGGTATCAATAGTTGAATTTCAATAACTTAGTTGGATATTGTTGTGTTAATATGTCAATTTGCATTTCTTGTGTTGAGTTATTTATTGATGCGTAGGATGAGTTCTAAAGTGATTCTTTGTTGGCCCTAGATCCCACTCAATTGTCCCATTATTTCATGTTGAGGAAAAAAATATTGTTTTCCTTAAAGGGTAGTGGGTGACATTCATGCCTTATTTTCGTCACATCTTTTAATTAATGACCATTGTCTTTTAATATCTCTTATGTGTCCTCATTTAAGTTATGAGTTGTATCATTTGAGTGACTTAGTCCCATGTTGATTTGGTTTATCTTATTTTCTCTCAAACATGGTATCTCAAGAAGTGCTTCCTTGAATTCATGTTGCCATTCTACTAAGTGATCCACATGCATCTTTGCCATCCTTCCTCATGATGCTACCATTATTTTAACATGTAAGAATTTTTTGATGCATCTTGGTAGGAATCCTATATATCTAACACATCCTTCTAGTCTACATCACTTGGTGTAGCTAACCAGCCAATTAATTTGTCCATCTAATTTAAAAAAAGGCAGTAAATTCCTATCTTCCAAGTTAAAAAAACTCCATAAATAAAGAAATCAGCAGTAAAAAAACTGCAACTTGATTTGATCAACATAGAGAAGCGTGTAATACTAGAATTCTTAACATTCAAAAGATAAATGGAATGTCCTTAACACCAAGTAGAGCTATCCAAAAGAGCTAACTAAAAACACAAACGTGCTCCCACATAGAATGGCCTAATGGCTGGTTGTCATAGAAGTCAAACTACCGAAGTAACAACATTGATCAAGTTAACATATATGCATCATTTTCATAAACTGTTGAACCATTTATGTGTGTGAATAAATAGTAGAAGGATGTAGATGAACTCAATTCATCTAAATTTATGCCTCTTGGTAGGCATTCCTCTTGAATCTCTAATATCACGTGCCCTAGACTTCCCTGTAGCTTTTACCTTTCGTTGACACCTTCCCTTTTCACTGTCACTCTCGTCTCCTTTTTCCTTATCTGCATTTCTAGCTTTGGCTTCTAATTCATCCCATGTTTTACCTTCCTCCCCTTCAGAATCTTCTTCTTCTTCTTTGTCCTCATCTAACTCCACAAGAGATTCATCTTCTGAACCTTCCTCATCTGATTTTGATTCCTCTTCTACATCATAGGGTTCATATCCTTGATCGGACTCTTCTGAATTATCAGAATCAGAATCACTAGCTTCCATATTCAAAAATTCCCAACTGCCATCTTCAATAAATTTGTCTGGATCATCAGTAATAGTCTTCAAAATTGGTTGCCAATTCAAGTTCATTTTGCTTTCATAATACTTTATATCCATGGAGTTCAACCATTTCTTGATGCCATCAAGCGAAGATTGAGGAATGGCATCAATGCAGAGTAAATCTTGCTTAAAGTCTTTGAAAACAATAGCCATATCAAATTCCTTTTTCCCAAGTCCTACTCTCTCAAGGTTAACAATCTCAATCTCACTAATAGTGATTACTAAGAAAGGTAATTCCACCAAATCTACCAAATAGTTTACTGTAAGAACAATAAAAGCAGAGGCTTTGAAAGGAAATCCATGAAAACTAAGCTCTCTAAATGGTACATCAAACTCTAGTTCAAAATATTTTAGATGAGGCTTCTCCCATAGCTCTCTTACTCACTTGACAATCCTTGAAACTTTGCATTGATTTTATTTTTACTGTTGTTGTTCTTCCTCAATTTCATCAAGATCATACATTGACCTTCTTGCCCCTCCTAAAGTTTGGACCACATCCATTACCTCCACATAAAACATGACATGCTTGGTCTTCTTGGTTCCCATGCCATGATAAGGTTATGAAAATGAAAATGAAGCAAATTAATCATCTCCTTCTCATCTGGCTAGAAGAATGCATGCTTAATGTTTTGATACATGATATCAACTCTCTCTTCTTCTCTCATGGTTGAATACCGAAATCCATTATGGTGGGCCTCTAGAGTTCCAGTCATCTTTCTTCGTCTTCCACCAAATGCTGGCCTGATCCACAAGTCTGCCAGCCTAATTGCCTTTGTTTTTGAAAGATGAAGTTTCTCCTGAGTCACCAATGTAGCTCTCTTTGCCTTTTCAGACTCTTTCATTTCTACAAGCAATTAGTGCCTAATTGATTAACAATCTCAATCTCACTAATAGTGATTACTAAGAAAGGTAATTCCATCAACTCTACCAAATAGTTTACCATAGGAACAATAAAAGCAGGGGCTTTGAAAGGAACTCCATGAAAACCAAGATCTCTAAATGGTATATCAAACTCTAGTTCAAAATATTTTAGATGAGGCTGATCCCATAGCTCTCTTACTCGCTTGACAAATCCTTGAATCTTTGCATTGATTTTATTTTTCATGTCTCTCTCTTGCTGTTCTTCCTCAATTTCATCAGGATCATACATTGACCTTCTTGCCCCTCCTAAGGTTTGGAGCACATCCATTACCTCCACATAAAACTGGACATCCTTGGTCTTCTTGGTTCCCATGCCATGATATGGTTATGCAAATGAAAATGAAGCAAAGTAATCATCTCCTTCTCCACTAGCTGGAAGAATGCATGCTTAATGTTTTGATACATGATATCAGCTCTCTTTTTCTCTCATGGTTGAATACCAAAATCCATTATGGTTGGCCTCTAGAGTTCTAGTCATATTTCTTCCTCTTCCACCAAATGTTGGCCTGATCCACAAGTATGCTAGCCTAATTGCCTTTGTTTTTGAAAGCTGAAGTTTCTCCTAAGTCACCAGTGTAGCTCTCTCTACCTTTTCAGACTCTTTCATTTCTACAGATCATCTGTGGTATTTAATCATTTGTACCACATTGTTGATGTGCTTTGAATCCTTGGATCTAAGGGAAATTTCCTTAACATAAATACTACTAGGGAATTTCAATGTTGGCATGTAGTTGGCATTAAATACGGTACCTAGAACATTGGAAATTATCCTTATATAAGAATTCCCTCCATCTTGATGGTGGCTACATGAAATGGAACCATGATGCCATATATGGGTACCAGAACAACATCATTTTTCGTATCAACCTGAATCATGAGCTCTCTAGAAATAGGGGTATCTTCCACATTTTTTTATGAAACCATCTCAGTGGATGGCTTGGAAGAGCCATGTCCATCTCCTGTACTAATGCCCCCTACAACCAATCTTCTTGCAGTCTCCTCATTCTTTTGCAAAGGGTTGGCACTTAAGGTTATGTAATAGAATTTATAGTTGATAGTGAAATTGTATAACAAATTTTTTTATGATCTTTACTAACGTTTATTAGAATTGTTGCATGTTTTATATAATTGGAATCACGTATTAGCTATAACTTTTTTGAAATTTTATTATGGTATGTGCACTTTGATATGATGTAATATGATTATGGTTTCATCTTATCTATTTCAATATTACATATATAACAAAAAAATAAATTATTGCATGAAATAAATAATAAATTTTCATTTTAAATGTTTTTTTTTTGTAGAACACGGGTCTTCCAGAAGATCAAGATGATCATCATCATGATATAGATGATCTAGAAAATATTGGTTCTGCTGGTACAAATCACATGGCAGAGGATGATGATATGTAGACATGGAAGACACCAAGGCTGATTACAATGATGATGATGATGATGATGACAATGATGACGACAATGATGATGATGATGAACACGATGGTGGTGATGATGATGAGGTAGTTGTTGGTAGTACCTAGTGACATTCATGATCATATAGAATGCGTCATGGATCATTGCTGATATATCATTAGGATGATGATGATGATGATGATGATGGTGATGATGGTGATGATGGTGATGATGATGATCACAATGGTGGTGATGATGATGAGGTAGTTGCTAGTAGCACCCAGTGACATTCATGATCATATAGACTGCATCATGGATCATTTTTGATATATCATTATGATGCCTGTTTTCATGGTTACTATCATAAGTATCATTTTCACAGCCTACGGTACCATATTATTGAGTTGTATCATATTGACATTTATCATTTTCACTTATATAATTTGGACATGTATCATCTTGACTTGTATCAATTTGAGTTAAATAAATTATCATTTTTACTTTCATTTGTACATGTATCATTTTGACTTATGTCGACTGTTGGACATGTATCATTTTCACATGTTATTGATCTATTGACATATTTGAATTTCACTTGTTTTAGTTATATATGATAATGATCTTATCAGTATTGACTTGTCAATTTATATATATTAAAAGTGGTCGATGATTTTTGGATGGATATTTATTACGTATGATAATTTTAATTTATTGCTCAGGAAGGATGTTGTCAAATTCAATTAAATTATAGATATTTGACTCACTTGTTTTAATTATAGATGATGATCATGTTATAATAATTATCTTGCTATTTAATCATATGAGTAAAATAATTAAATTACTTACTCTATAATCATATGAGTTATTTAAGAGGCATCATATATTTAACTAATTAAATTGAATTAAAACATATTAAATTAATAAATGAAGCAAAATAAGAAGCATTTTTAGAAGCAAAAAAGGAAGCAACAATGGAATCCAAATTAGAAACAAACTAGAAGCAATCTTGGAAGAAAAACCAAAAGCAAACCTGGAAGAAAAACCGGAAGCAAAACCGGGAGAAAAATAAGAAGCATATTTTAGAAGAAAAAACAAAAGCAAAACAAGAAGCATTTCTAGAAGCAAAAAAGGAAGCAAAACAAGAAGCATTTCTAGAAGAAAAAAAGGAAACAACAATGGAAGCCAAACTAGAAGCAAACCATAAGCAATCCTGGAAGCAAAATTGGAAGCAAAACTGGAAGCAAAACCAGAAGAAAAATTGGAAGGAACACTGGAAGAAAAAGTGAAAGAAAACCTAGAAGCAAAATCATAAGCAAAATTGGAAGCAAAACTGGAAGCAAAATCGGAAGCAAAATTGGAAGCAAAACTGGAAGCAAAACCAGAAGCAAAACCAGAAGCAAAACCAGAAGCAAAATCAGAAGCAAAACTGGGAGCAAAACTGGAAGCAAAATTGGAAGCAAATTTGGAAGAAAAATCAGAAGCAAACCGGAAGCAAGCCTCAAAGCAAAACTAGAAGCAAAACAAGGAAGCAAAAATGGAAGGAACACGTGAAGCAAATTTGGAAGCAAAATCGGAAGCAAATATGGAAGCAAAAATGGAAGCATAACTGGAAGAAAATCTAGAAGAAAAAATGGAAGCAAATCTAGAAGCAAAACTAGAAGCAACATTGGAAGCAAAAGTGGAAGCAAAACTAGGAGCAAAACTAGGAGAAAAACTAGAAGCAAAAATGGGAGCAGAACTAGAAGCAAAAATGGGAGCAGAAATGGAAGCAAAAATGGGAGCCACCATGGAAGAAAAACCGGAAGAAAAAGAAAAAGCAATACTCGAAGCAAAATTGGATGTCACATTGGAAGCAAAAGTGGAAGCAAAATCGGAAGCAAACCTGGAAGAAAAACTAGGAGCAAAACTAGGCACAAAAGTAGAAGCAACAATGGGAGCAGGCATGGAAGCAAAATTGGAAGCCAACCTGGGCGCTAATTTAGGCACTATTTTTGACACCAATTTTTGGTGCTATTTCCAATGTTAAAGGTGACGCTATTGCTGAGACCAAATTTCTGATGCAAAATACGATGTTAGTTTAGGCACAAAAGTTGACACAAAATCTAGTGCAAAATTTGGCGATGAAATGAGTTTTTGCCGACTTTTGCGCCTTCAGATGACTCCAAAATGGCCGACTCAAATACACTAAAATTTGGCGTAAAATTCAGTGCTAATTTCTTGTTGTGCTATTGTGCATAAAAGTATAACTTCCACTAATCTATTGGAGTAAGGGTGATACTACTTCATCAGGAAACTTTGAGACCAAAAGGTTTTCTGGATAGATTGGGGATTCTGCTAACTGATCTACAATAACCTATCCTTTGATAGCTTTTCAATCAACATGCTCTATGTCAAATTCAATAAGGATCATCACCCACTTTTCCATGCAACCTATTAGAGTAGCTTTTGATAATAGATATTTTAGTGGATTTACCTTGGAGATAAGCTTGATTTGATGAGAAAGGATATATTGTCTTAGATTTTGAGAAGCAAACACTACTGCTGAGCAATCTCTTTCAATAGATGTGTAGTTAAGTTCATATCCCACCAATGTCCTATTGATATAGTAGATAGCCCTCTCTTTACCTATTTCATCATGTTGAACTAGGAGAGCCCCTAGAGCTACTAAGGTTGTGAAATGTATAGTATCAATGGTTTCTTTGCCACTTATGGCATCAAAAAGTTGGTGGTGTTACTAAATAGTCTTTTAGTTGTTGGAATGCTTGTTTGCAATGATGATACCATTTAAATGCCACACCCTTGTGAAGAAGGTGGGTGAATGGGTGACACTTGTCCACAAACTGAGCAATAAACCTTATCATGGACTAAAGCTTTCTTTGTAGGTTGTGAAGATGTTTGAGGGTTTTAGGTGGTTGCATTTCTATGATTACTTTAGCTTTGGTAGGGTCCACTTCGATTCCACTTCATGATACAATGTACCCAAAATTTTTACCAAAAGTAATTCCAAAGACACATTTCTTTGGGTTTAATATCACCTAATATTTTTCCAATCCAACAAAAAATTTAGCCAAGACTTCTAGATGTCCTTTCCTTGTGACTGATTGTGCAAGTATGTCACCCACTTAGTCTTCTAGGATTTTGAGAAAAATGTGAAATATCACTGTCATTTCTCTTTGATAGGTGGCTCCTACATTCTTGAGACCAAATGGCATAACATTCCAGTAGTAGGTTCCCCATGGAAATGTGAACGTCGTTTTATGTTGATCTTCTTTTGCTATCATTATTTGATTATATCCCGAGAATCCATCCATGAGAGAAAGCATCTCATGACCAACTATCAAATCCATGATCATATCTATGTTAGGAAGTAGAAAGTCATCCTTAGGACATGCTTTGTTCAAATCCTTGAAGTTTGTACATATACTGATGCCCCCGGTGGGTTTTGATACTAGTACCAAGTTTAAAACCCACTCTAGATAGTTGATTGGCCTTATAAAACCCACATTAAAAAGCTTATGTAATTCCACCTTGACCAATAATGCAATTTTTGGATGCATTTTCCTTAGTTTTTGTTTCACTGGCTTCACATGAGGGTGCACTATTGAGGTGATGTACAACCAATGATGTATCCAACCTTGGCATGTCTGCGTAGGACCAAGAAAAATTGATTTTCCTTTTCCAAGAAAAGTTGCTAGGTTATTTTGTTCATCATATAATGAGGTAGTAGAATGTCACCAATGATTGTTCTATTTCAATCCAATGTTTACTGGTTGTGCTGCTTCTACCAAGACTGTTGATTTCTTTCGATCTATCACAATACTAGGTAGATTGAATCCCTCATCCTTAGGTTCCTTAGAGAGGTTTTCACCTTTAGATACATCCTTTATTTTTACTATTTTGTGATAAGAAAGTGCCACTTTGTGGTTTTCACTTGGAGATCCTGTCTTGATTTTTAAATTTTCTATTTTGTGACTAAAGAATTCAATCATATCACCATAGTATGCTTGTGTGTCTAATTCAATGTTGAATCCTACTTTATAGTCTCTAAAACATATGTGGTCTTGGAGTCCCATGAATTTTAAGATAGCCTCATCATTTTTGAATGAATCTATAACTGATGCTCATCGTTGGTCCTAGTCGATGAGTTGAGGATAGATAAGTTTTAGTTCATTGTCTTGGTGGGGGACATAAAGGATATCATGGTAATCATGTACATGGAGGCATGTTCAAATAGGTCAGTGATGCAAAAGGGGGAGTTGTCGATGTCTTCTTAATTAGATGTGTTTAATGAAGAGGAAGCTTCAACTTCCTCAATTAAAGTATCCTCAACAAGAGGGATCACAATTTTGCTCAAGGTGTAACCAAGACCAATATTCTTTATTCATTTTTTAGGGATAATAGGTTCACACATGCCTTGTTGATTTAGACCAATTCCACCCATTCTTGTGTAACCCATGATTTTGATATTTAAAATCCCTTGTTGTTTGTATCAACTAGAAGATGAGGTTCTTCTTGTTTATCCTAATATACCCATTTGGATATGTCCCCTTCATCTATGATTTCTGCATTAAGTTCTCCCCATAATGTAAAAGTTGTTGGTTCCATCTTGATTATTTTAGTCACCTTCTCATTATGGTGGGTTTCACCACATGTCCTAGGAGAAAGTGGAAGTTTTCCCATAACAAAATATTCCTTTAGGTTATAATCACCACAATTTTTGTCCTTGATTAGCACCTTGATTTCTGGGATAGTTTTATGTGTTGTTGATGTAGATGTTGATGTGGATGCTAATGTTAATGGGTCAACATAAGAAGAGGGTAATATAAATTCATCATTTTTTTGGTACTTGTAGCACCAGGGAAAACTTTAGTGGTGAGTCTTCACCAATTGGTGAATAATTGAAATCGAGACCTCTAGAAATAGTGAATAGTACAAGCTAAAAAGGATGCAGAATCGCCAAGTTTTTACAAAATTTTTTTTATCTTAATTAATTCGCCTATGCATTATTATTTAAATGACACGTCATTGAAACTGATTCACCAGTATTTTATACTCTAATTACAAATATTAATTATATTCCCCAATAATATTATATTCCTACCATTAATTTTGTGGCAATATCACCACTAATAATAAATTACCATATCATTTTAGTGATATTTTAGCCTTGAATAGGGCTTTTATTTATTGCTATCGATTAACTTTTTAATCGGATCATGGCTGTAGGTTGATTCCGTGAGTTTATATGTGCGTGCATTTTAAAAGGATTTTTGAGGCCCAAAATTTGTTTTGGGCCTCAACAAGACTTTTAAAAGGAACATGCATATAAACTCACGGAATCAACTTGTAGCCATCCGATTAAAAAGCTAATCGATGGTCATAATTTCACTTTTCATATAGTTTTTTTTTTAAAGTGATAATTTTAAAAAAATGCTTAATTTGTGTGTGCATTGCCCCCTCGACCCCCACAAGGGGGCTCTGCCCCCTTGACCCCCACAAGGGGCTCTGCCCCTTGACCCCGCCGGTGGCTACCGCCCCCAGGCCCCTACTTCAATATTACAAAAGACAAAAATATGGGGGAACTGGGCCGACCAACTATGTAATTTTTTAAAGGAGAGATTCACCATTGTAAGTAATCTTTTTTAGTGATTATTCGCTAGGATTCGCCATTGTGATTATTATTTTTTCCAATTATTCATTAAGATTTGCTAGGATTTTACAATTTTTTTAATAATGTGTTATAGATTAGCTAGGAAAATTAATAATTTTTTTCAAATAAAAGGAAAGATTCGCCAGTATTTTACACCTTCGCCGAGGGGGGGTTTCTTAAAGTTATCCCTGTGTAACACTTTGTATTATTTATCCTCCATACTTTTGTAGTAGTAGAAGGGCTCATGATCACTGTGGATTGTTATCTCTTTGTTATTATATGGGAATTTTATGCATTGGTGATATGTGGATGCTACGCCTTGCATGGCATGTACCCATGGGTGACCAAGAAGAATGTTATAGGGTAAGTCAAGATCCAAGAATTGACATGTTGTTTTTGCAATTATTGGCCCAACTTGTATGGGTAGTTTGATTGTTCCTTCTGAATCTCATTCATTATCATCATATACCTAGATCTTGATGCCTTTTTCTCCTTCAATTACATCTTTAGAATAGCCCAAATGTTTGATCAGTTGAAGGGTACAAATATTTAAGCCCACACCTCCATCTATCAAAACTCTTTTCACTTTATTTTATGGACATAGACCTCAAGATGTAGTGCACAGTTATGGAATGATTAAGATGGGAGGTCATTTTTTGTGAATATGAGTTGATGGGTGGATGCAATATGTTTGACCATAGCTTGGAATTTCTTGATATAAATACCAACAAGTATGGATGATGATGAAAGAGCTTTATCCAATACATCCTTATGTGCTGGAGAAAGTCTCAAAAGTTCCAAGATGGAGATTTGTGTAGGTGTTTTCTTAAGTTGGTCTAGTAGACTGTAATCAATAGGATTTGAATTTGATGGAACTATTGGTTGAAAAGGGGCTCCTTGAATAGTAACCTTCCCTCTTTATGTGGTGACTCCACACTTAAAAGATTAGGTCCTTGTATAGTGACTATATATATGTGATGACCACATGTTCCTACAACATTCTCATAGGTGTGATTCAATTAGTTATAAACCTTTCCTTTTCCAACACCATTATCTTTACCGTGATTATAAATTAGGTTCTTGTATATGCCTAAGTCATTTTTTCTAGGGCGTTGATTGATATTCACCCCTCCTTGATCTATGAAGTCTTGGATGACATTTTTAAGCTTCATGTAGTTGGATGTCTTGCGCCCTTTTGTTCGGTGATACAATGATCTTCATCTAAATATACCATGCTGATTTAATTTGTGGTTTGTCATAATTTTTTAAGTCTGGGAGTGTGATTAGGTTTGTTTGAATCATCTTATGTAAAAATGTTTCAATTGGTTCCCCCAAGGGTGTGTATTTGCATCTTGGTGGATAGTCATTTTTCCTTGGTGGTGGTCCACATAGGGGATTGGTGTTGTTAACATTTTGTTGATGTTTTGTTGTGTATTTTATTTGGATGGAGAATTTATCACTACCTTCACATTGACCACATCATCATTAGTAATATTCTTATTTTTATCCCATATACGAGGTTTGTTGTTGGAACTAGATGGTTGGTGATTATCTTTGTAGATTTATACTACTCCCTTAGCAATGAGGACCCTTTAAATGTTAAGCCCTTTGGATATGAGTTCTTCAAATGTTGTTACACATTACATTTTTGGTTGGAAGGCTATATCCTTTTTTAGGTTTCTTGTAATAATTTCCACTTGTTGCTTCTTAGGCATTGGCTATTTACATTTTCTTACCTTTTGTCTCCATCTTTGTAAGAAAGATGCAAAAGGCTTCTCCTTTGTTTTGTTTTAGAGTGCATAGTTCTTCCAAGGTGATTTCTACATCAATATTGTAGGAAAAGTGTGCTAAAAATTGGTCTATGATTTCTTGAAAAGTTTTAATTGGGGAAAGTATGAGAACTACTCTATGGCTCGCCCTTCCAAACTTCTTGGGAAGAGACACATTAGATATGAAACATAGTATGACACTTCCATGCATGAAACATAGAATTCTCTTATATGTTCTTTAGGATTATCATATCCTTTATATTTTTCAAACTTTGGTATTTCAAAGTTCAGAGGGAATGGTATCATTGTGATGCTTCAATCAAACGGGTATGGGCATAGATCTTGAACTGCGTATGACTTTTTGGTCTTCCCCATTTGTATGTCTTGAATTTTTTGCATTAGTGTCTGAATTTAGGAAGATATGTACAAAGGAGGGTTGTTTGATGGTGGAGCATACATATTGTATTGTTGGATGGTAGATGAATTATATGTTATATTTTGGTATGGAGGTGTGCTTGTGTTGTAGGTGTTATATGGAGTGCATTGTGGGTTTTCTTGATAGTGTGGATTCATGAGTGGTGGAGGTGATGTATTGTATGATCCATATTGATGTTGAGGGGTAACATTTGGTTGGGAGTTTGTGTATTGGTGATGTTGGGGATTGTATTGTAAGTTTTGTTGATGTTGTTGTTGTGCATATAGTTGTTGTTGGGCATGTCATTGTTGTTGTGCTTGTAATTGTTATTGTGATTGCAATTCTTGTTTTGATTGCATTTGTTGTTGTTGGGAAATATTTTATTGTTGATAAATACTTTGTTGTTGTTGTGGATATGGGACTTTTTGTTATGAAGATGGAGTTTGTTGTGATGTAATGTGTTGATGATGTTGATGTTGTGGAATGTATTAACTTTGTGGGATGGAATTTGAGAGGATTGTTGATGTTGTTGTTGTGGTGGGATGATATTTTGATGTTGATGAGTTTGGTGTTGCTGATTTTGGGGATGATATTGCTAATGTTGATGTTATTGATGTACTTGATGTTGTTGAGGTCTTGATGCTGTGGGATTTGATGTGTTTGTTGTTGAGGGATTTGGTTTTGATATTGGGGACTTTGATATTGTTGATGTGTTTGTTGTTGAGGGATTTGATTTTGATGTTGGGAAATTTGATGTTGTCGATGTGTTTGTTATTGTGGTATTTGATTTTGATGTTGGGGAATTTTATTTTGTTGAGGAGATCTTTGATGGATGATTTTTTCTTGGGATTATTGCATGATGTTTTGTTGTGGTTGTTGAATGCTAGGAAAATTTGTGTGTACGTTTGTGTTTGGAGCATTGAATATTGGTGGGATGTTGGTATTTTGAAAACATAGACTTGTGTTGGTATTACCTAGACCTTGGTAATTACTTAAT
>VDFB02270651.1:249514004-249592635 GCA_007258455.2 Sequoia sempervirens | reverse complement strand
CTCTATCCTCTACCCTCAAGTACCCTTAAACCCTAATCCCTCATTATACCCTCTACCCTATACATGATTGGACCCTCAACCCTAATCCTTGAACCATATGTGTCCCTCAACCCTCTACCCTCAACCTTAAACCCTCAACCGGCCTCTACCCTATACATCAAACCACCCTTAACCCTCATTAACCCTTAATCCATCCCTCCCTCTCTACCCTAATCCCTCAGCCCTATACCCTCAACCCTAATCCCTCAACCCTATACCCTCAATCGTCCAATACCCTAAACCCTAAACCATTAAACCCTCTACATCCCTCTACCCTCAACATCCCAATACCCTCTACCCTTGTCGACCCTAGTAATCCCTCAACCCTTAAACCCAAGTAAAATCTCTACCCTAATCCATCAACCCTCAAGTACCCTCTACCCTCTACCCTCAAGTACCCTTAAACCCTAATCCCTTATTAACCCCTATACCCTCTACCCTATACATGATTAGACCCTCAACCCTAATCCGTGAACCATATACGTCCCTCAACCATCTACCCTCAACCTTAAACCCTCAACCAGCCTCTACCCTATACATTAAGCCACCCTTAACCCTCAATTCTCAACCCTCATTAACCCTTAATCCATCCCTCCCACTCTACCCTAATCCCTCAACCCTATACCCTCAACCCTAATCCCTCAACCCTATTCCCTCAACCGGCCAATACCCTAAACCCTAAATCGTTAAACCCTCTATGTCCCTCTACCCTTAACGTCCCAATACCCTCTACCCTTTTTGACCATAGTAATCCCTCAACCCTTAAACCCAAGTAAACTCTCTACCCTAATCCATCAACCCTCAACCCTTAATCCCTCAACCCTTAAACCCTCAAGTACCCTCTACCCTCTACCCTCAACCCTCAAGTACCCTTAAACCCTAATCCCTCATTAATCCCTATACCCTCTACCCTATACATGATTGGACCCTCGACCCTAATCCTTGAACCATATATGTCCCTCAACTAGCCTCTACCCTATACATTAAACCACCCTTAACCCTCAATTCTCAACCCTCATTAACCCTTAATCCATCCCTCCCTCTCTACCCTAATCCCTCAACCCTATACCCTCAACCCTAATCCCTCAACCCTATACCCTCAATCAGAAAATACCCTAAACCGTTAAACCCTCTACATCCCTCTATCCTCAACATCCCAATACCCTCTACCCTTGTTGACCCTAGTAATCCCTCAGCCCTAATCCCTCAACCCTTAAACCCTTAAACCCAAGTAAACTCTCTACCCTAATCCCTCAACCCTTAAACCCTCAAGTACCCTCTACCCTCTACCCTCAACCCTCAACCCTCAAGTACCCTTAAACCCTAATCCCTAATTAACCCCTATACCCTCTACCCTATACATGATTGGACCCTCAACCCCAATCCTTGAACCATATACATCCCTCAACCCTCTACCCTCAACCTTAAACCATCAACCGACCTCTACCCTATACATTAAACCACCCTTAACCCTCCATTCTCAACCCTCATTAACCCTTAATCCCTCAACCCTTAATCCATCCCTCCCTCTCTACCCTAATCCCTCAACCCTATACCCTCAACCCAATACCCTAAACCGTTAAACCCTCTACGTCCCTCTACCCTCAACATCCCAATACCCTCTACCCTAGTCAAGCCCTAGTAATCCCTCAACCCTAATCCCTCAACCCTTAAACCCTTAAACCCAAGTAAAATCTCTACCCTAATCCCTCAACCCTCAACCCTTAATCCCTCAACCCTTAAACCCTCAAGTACCCTCTACCCTCAACCCTCAATTACCCTTAAACCCTAATCCCTCATTAACCCCTATACCCTCTACCCTATACATTGGACCCTCAACCCTAATCCTTGAACCATATACATCCCGCAACCCTCTACCCTCAACCTTAAACCCTCAACCCTCTACCTTATACATTAAACCGCCCTTAACCCTCAATTCTCAACCCTCAACCCTTAACCCTTAATCTGCACAAAGTATGATGGTAAAGGAGAAATTTTCTTTGTTTATGATTATCTGGAGGAATAAATAGGGAATGTTGGTGATAGCATGGATCTTGTCACACAAATTGTTGCATTTCATGTTAAATACAATGAAAAATAAAAGGTAGTAGATCTTTTGAGGCAAGTGAAATGTAGACAAGCAACTAAAGGCTAGTGAATATTGGGGAAGGAATTTTTGTTCTAACACCCTTAATCCCTGCTAGATCAGAACAATCAGGAACCAAATTAGGCACTACATCAAGTGCTAAATTAGGCACAAAAAGGCTCTAAATCAGGCACAAAAATAGGCACTACTTAAGGTGCTAATATCGGAGCTAAGGCAGGCGTTAATCTAGTTGCTATTTAGGTGCTAATCTGGGTGTTAAAGTGGGTGTAGTTTTTCGGCGCTAATCTTGGCACAATCTAGGAATTTATAAGGGCGTTACGGTGGGCGTTAATGGCGGCACTAATCTTGGCGCTATTTGTGGCGTTAATGGCAGCACAACTTGGCATCAAATTTCACGCTGAATTGTTCTGGTCAGGGGAAAAAATGCTAGGAATAGGGCCGTCCTGAAAAATAGCATTGACTTTTCCCAAAAAATTGAGAAAATACATTAAAACAATGGGAGGAAGCAAAAAATGGAGCTAATCACAGGGATTTGTTGTAGTGATGGTTCTTATATGCGGCATGGATCTAGAGCAAGCATCATATTCATCACCCCACAAGGTGATTGCATCCCAAAGTCATACAAGTTAGTATTTCCATGTACGAACAACATAGTTGAGGCCCTCATCATAGGGTTAAGAATTACAATCCGATGGAAAATACAGGAACTCAAAGTCTACGATGATTCCCAACTAATAGTAAGATAATTCAATGATGATTATCAAACTAGAGATGACAAACTAATTCCATACAAGAAAATGGTAGATAGATTCAAAGATTACTTCATTGACATCACATTTGAACAAATCCCAAGGATCAACAACAAAATGGCAGATGCAATGGTGACCATTGGATCTTTGTTAGACATGCCAGACAACAGTTTGAAATGTGAGTTTCTCATCGAGCAACTTCTCATGCTAGCTTAGCTATACCTGAATCAGAATTTGTGTGTGAAATTGTTGGTCCTAGTTCCCCATGGTATCATGGAATTTTCACCTAACTTCACAATGGCATATTCCTATTTGACCTTACCCCTAACCTACACAAAAAATTTATTCGAAGAGCATCCCGATTTTTCTTTATGGGAAATACCCTTTACCGAAGAATCCTTGAGGGAACTTTATTAAGATGTCTTAACCAAGAGGAAGCTTCAACTACCTTGAAAGAGGTACACAGAGGCATATGTGGGTCACATTTGAGTGGTGTAACATTGGCTAAGAAGTTGTTGAGAATAGGATACTATTGGCCAACCATGGAGCAAGAAGCTAATCAATTCATGAAGAAGTGTTTATAGTGCCAACAACATGGGGATCTCATCCATGCACTAGCTCAAGAGATAAGACCTATCACCAAACCATGGCCTTTCTCACAGTGGTGGCTCAATATCATTGGTAAAATAACATCTACCTCCTCAAATGGCCACAAGTTTATAATCATAGCCATAGAGTACTTCACAAAGTTTATTGAGGCCATACCTATGACCTACACAATTGGAAAGAAAATATCCAAATTTATCCTAAACTGCCTCATTTGTTGTTATGGTGTTTCATAGGCCATCATCACATATAATGGAATACCTTTTAAAAACTAGGATTTCTATGAGCTATACAACTAATTCAATATCCAACATCTCTTTTCTACCCCATACTACCCCCAAGGAAATGACCAAGCTAAAGCTTCTAATAAAACCATTATCAAAATATTGAAAAAGATAGTTAAAATGACACTATCCGATATTGGAACTTGCAGTTAAACCCCACCGTGTGGGCATACCAAACTAGTATCAAAACACCCACTGGTGCTACACCTTATTCCTTGGTTTACAGAACTGAAGTTATCCTACCTATCAAGATCAAGCTCCCGTCATTGAGAATTTCACTGCAATACCTTATTGATGATCAAGAATATAGGATCTCCAGGTTGAATGAACTTGAATTGTTGAATGAATGTCACCTAGAAGCACTAAATTGCCTATAGGCCTATCAAAATAGGCTCCAGAGAAGTTACAATAAAATCAAAGGTCGATACTTCTAGGTAGGGGATCTCATTTTAAAGGAAAATCAAAAGAATATGTTAGATCAAGATGGCAAGGGAAATTTTGAACCAAACTAGTTGGGGCCTTTTTTCATCACAACAAACTATGGTTCAGGAGTATATCCACTAGCCACACCTGAAGGGGAACCCTTGCAAGAACCCATCAACAGTGGTCATCTCAAAGGTTTTATGCTTAGCCCATGAGGGGTATTCTAAAATCCAAAAAGAATTCAAAAATATATATATATATTAAAAAAATAGAAAAAGGATTAAAAATAGTAAAGAGAAAAATCATCCTTTAGCGAAAACCACTTTGGTGGCACTTTGGGCAAGTAACTTGGTGAAAACCTGGAAAAAAGGTGCCTTGTGTAAATAAGTACCATCTATCATCTATCATAGACTCTTTCAATTATCATCCACTCATCCATTCCATTCATTGCATCCATCTTCCATCTATTTATTCTTTCATTTTGAGATTCGCGTCCTTGTCATAGATTGGTATTCGATGAGTATATATCCCTATTAGTACTACTTGGCACTCTCCTAAAGGTCAACTTGTCCTACCTATATCAAGGTGGTCTAACACGTTAGATTGGAGGCATATTCCTATGCTTATGTCATCAGATTGAATTCTTGCATATTCGCTGAAGGTTATTTTTAAAATCCAAAAACATCCAAAACATGTTAAAATCCAAAAAAATCAAAACATTTTAAAATCCAAAAACATCAAAAACATGTTAAATAAAAAACATTCAAAACATGCTAAAATACCAAAAACATCCAAAAAGGTTCAAAACTCCATAAAAAGGTCAAAACATTAAAATTTCCCAAAAACATTATCCAAGTCCAATAATCGAACTACGAAACCTTTGCAAAATTACGTAGGAAAGGTCATCTCCAATGACTCCTTAAGACATAGTTATGTCCTTAGGTCTTGTTCTCTTGGTCCCTACTTCCTCTTTTAGTCTCGTTGGAACTTCGGATCTTGCAGGGATTTTGGGATCAAATTTCCAATGTATTCTTGTTGCCCAAGTTTCCACTACTCCTAAGTTCCCATCATATTTAGTTCTTATTGGAACTTCAAACCCCACAAGGACTTTTGGAAAAATCTTCCAAATTTTCACGTTTCAACCCCGAAATTGCAATTAATGTTTTAGTAACTTCCCCAACTATTAGATCTAGCTCTCAGAGCTACAAGAATGATTTTAAATGTTCTTCACCAACTCCAAGTGGAAAAATGATGCCCATTATTTTTTTATTATTTGTAGACTAGTTTTTGTTAGAGGGTCAACCCTAATTGCAATTTTGCTATGGATTTTGTGAGATGTTTTTCTCTTTATCCATGAATTCATCAATGTGGAAGCAAGGTTGTGATGTTAGGGCCTTTATGACAAGCTTTTAGCTCAAGATTTGAGGTACATATGTTTGCACCTATTTTTCAAGGTTTTGGCTAAGGTTTCCTGCGCAATCACATGTCCTATCTCTCTCCTACAACCTGCAGATGAATATAATGCACTTTTATGCTCATTTTAAGGGTTCTTCCCTAGTTTCTCTTGTAGATACATGTATGTTCTACATTTTTTCAACTATAACACTAGACTGTACCTCTCTATTAAAAATATTGTTATCTTACCCTCTCTCACCTTAAATGTGATGTACAAATCTTCTTGCTTTCATATTTGAATGACTGTTTCAATGTTTCCTAAGATTGAATGCTATGTTAAATATGGTAAAAGAAGCTAACCATGAATATTTTTTTCCCTCTTAGTGCATGTTAAACCCTAACCTTCTCGCAACTTCCTAGGAATTGACATAATAAAGAATTATAAATTTATCAAGTAGTTTTGTTGATATTTTGTGCAATCACATGTAGGAAGAAACATCTTTAACTTTAGTGCATTACCATATTTTCAACTTTCAAGATTCTCTTATCCCTTTTCCTTTTGCAGCTTGATAGATTAGGATTAGTGTAGAGTTATCCAATATTAGGTTGGACTAATATTGTTGTTGTAGACACCTAATTATTACTAAATGATTAAATTAACAATCATTTTCATTTCATCTTGATAATTAAATAATTTCATATTATTTAATCAATTTAATATTATCTATTCCTCTATGTTAATTAAATATATTTATTGTTATCGGTAAAGGCAAGGAAACCCTACAAATCTTTTTTAGTAATCTCTCAAAAGCATTACATCCATCATTAACTTCCAAAAAATGCAACACCTAAAACAACATAGACCTATAAATTCCATGATAACCTTCAAAGCTCCCACATCCAACACTTCCCCCTACCACAATTCTACCACCTTAAACCCCTAGACACATTAAAAATTTTACAGATATTACAAAATCTACAAAAAAGCTTTTGTTACTTTTTTCCTTTTTCGTGTGAGCGAAGATGCATGTTGAAGGCCACTTCCCTCCTTTTCTTCTTTTTCCTTTAGACCTTATGCCAAATTTCCTCTTGATCATTTGTCCAAGTGGGCTCACCCAAATGCTCATCTAGAATTCTCCCTCCTTCAGATGACACCATGCTCACACACTTAGATCGTATGCCCAAAGCCTCTTTTTGTACATTGCATTGCTCACCTATACCCATTGGTTGAGCCTCTTTTGGGACATTACATTGCTCACCTAAACCCATCATCTAATCATGAGTCTTCTGTGAGGACACTTTGTTGGTTACTATATTCATTGGAGCCTCAATATTAGTTTTTCCATCCATACTCACTTACTCCACTAAATAATGCTAAGAGACCTATTTCCACCAGGTCACATGATTAACCCTTTTTCGCTTGGAACACTAATCAGCAACATGACTAGTGTTAAAGCATCTTCTATAA
This sequence comes from Sequoia sempervirens, assembly GCA_007258455.2. NCBI lineage: Eukaryota > Viridiplantae > Streptophyta > Pinopsida > Cupressales > Cupressaceae > Sequoia > Sequoia sempervirens. The sequence goes on along the minus strand of VDFB02270651.1, from coordinate 249,585,564 downwards.
TGAAAAGGTAGCCCTTCATATCTAGCATTTGCTTCCAATCTCGACTAGAAAATTTCAAGTTTACCTCTGCAGGGAGGGCCTTTGAGATATCCATTTCCACCAATATTTGCACATAAGTAGTGTGCAAAAATTAAGAGAACCCTCATCAATGCCCAAAAATTTCCCTAGTAAGTTTCCAATGGCTTCAAAGCATGACTCAAACCATAAGTGTAAAGGAAGATTCGACAATCTCACTCATAATGGAGCCAAATCAAAATATTTGATGGTTGGAAAAAAGGTAGGGTGCCATGGCTTCAACACTAACAAATGCTTGTCTTCCCAACTCCATTGATAATCACAAAGAATAGTGTTCTTGTCCTTCACATTATCAAACACCACCAAAAAAAAATCCCTTGCATTGGGGTAAGTCTGAACTTCACCATCTAAAATAGATCGCCAAGTTTTAGTGATTCAATCCAATGATGCAGTTCAACAAGACAAGGCCAAAAACCCCTGAAATGCCCAATCAATCCGGCTCTTCAAAATACTCGACATTCTTAGAAACTTCAACTGCAATATCCCCTATTAAAGAAACTAAGGGGGATACATCTACGCTTTGCAAAAATCCGAGCACATTGTTTTCTTTTGAATCCTTACCCTTTTCCCCCAAGCTCTTCCTATGCCTTACCTCCAGTATCAAATCCCCCTTTGGAGTGGATGCCCATCTAAGTTGCACCCCACCTATGCATTATAGCAGACAAACAATGCCTCCCTTCGGCCCACCAACAAAGTGCTCGCATCCAGCTTCAACTAACGTCGTACCACATCCATGAATGGAGTGTGCCAACTCCTAGAAAAATGATTAGAGATAGAAAACTCACGGCCATCACGATCGCAAAAAACCCTAATAGCAACCGACAACGGCAAACGGAATGACATCGCGTTAAGGACAATTATTTAATTAAATAATTAAGGTTATTTAATTAATCTATTATTTATTCCTCTATTCATCTATATTAATTAAATAATTAGTGATATTTAATTAAGTTTACTAATTATTCTTCTATTCTAAAGTTTAATTAAATAATTCATTATTAGTTAATTGATTATTCATTTTCCAAATCCTCAATTAATTTATCCCTTCTTAAATTAAGTAATTGCCTTAATTATTTTATTTAATTCCTCAACATTAACTTCTTCTAAAAATAAATAGAATCATTTATTTTATTTATTAATTAATTCAATCTTGCACATGTAAATAATAATTAAATATTATTTAATTATTGAATACTCATGCAAAATCCAACTCACTTGTTAACTAAGACTTGCTTTTTAGTCCACTTATCAATCTTGTACATGCAAATAATAATTAAATTTATTAATGATTAAATACACATGCAAATTCCTTATCTATCTCTTATCTCCAAATTAAATAATTTATTATTTAATTAATTCCCACTTCTTGAATTAAATAATTGTTTTTAATTATTTAATTTATTTCTCAAACATTATCTAAAACAAATAAAATCATTTATTTTATTTATTAAATTCAATATTGCACATACAAAGAATAATTAAATTTGTTTAATTATTAAATATTCATGCAAATTTCATATCTATCTCTTATCTCCAAATTAAATAATTTACTGTTTAATTAATTCCCACTTCTTGAATTAAATAATTATTTTTAATTATTTAATTTATTACTCAAACATTATCTAAAATTAATAAAAACATTTATTTTATTTATTAAATTCAATCTTGCACATGTAAATAATAATTAAATTTATTAATATTAAATATTCATGCAAATTCCTTATCTATCTCTTATCTCCAAATTAAATAATTTATTATTTAATTAATTCCCACTTCTTGAATTAAATATATTTTTTTGGCGAAAGGATAAAAGCCGATATATATATTAATATATAATAAAAGTTACAAAATAAGCTTTACAATGGTTCTTGACAACCAAGATTGTTGTCATGTTTACTTGTTGCAGTCAAAATTGATAAAAACCCCTTATATGATCTATACTGCCATTGACTATGAGTATCTACAATATCCCTGAATAAGAACATTGACTGTAAACATTTAAAACTTAGTTTAGGTCTCATAGCATATGGGACATGCGATTGGCCAATCCCTAATGGTTTTTAGCATCAAAGTCTTTGTTTCATAAAAAGGGCCCCATCTTTTATATTATCGGAAAGTCGCCTTAGTCAAAGTTTTATCCTATAATATCTTGTGGGATCCGAACCTAAATTTAACCCAATTCCCCGATCACCCAATAGTCCAACCTCTGATACTAGTCAGTCCTTTGGATTCCATCAAAGGGGGTCCTCACAAGCCCATAATATCGGCCAACATTGACAAATCCTTAGAGATGTAGGCTTAGATGTCGATATCGCTGACCTCACAAAGGCATATTGGGCGATAGGACCTATTGGGTCTAGCACCATATGAACAATATGTTGTGTACACCCGATGTGTTGATATCGCCGACCTCACAAAGTCTTATTGGGTGATAGGACCAATTAGGTTTGATGCCATATGAACAATATGTTGTGTACACCCGATGTGCCGACATCCAAAAGCCCGATACTCCATGTAGCAAGGATAAAACAGGACAACCTCCGATACTAGTTAGTCCTTTGGAGTCTATCAAAGGGGGTCCTCACAAGCCCATAATATTGGCCAACATTGACAAATCCTTAGAGACATAGGCTTAGATGTCGATATCACCGACCTCACAAAGGCATATCGGACAATAGGACCTATCGGGTCCAGCGCCATATGAACAATATGTTGTGTACACCTGATGTGTCGATATCGTCAACCTCACAAAGGCTTATTGGGCGATAGGACTAATCGATTCTGGTGCCATATGAACAATATGTTGTGTACACCCAATGTGCTGACATCCAAAATCCCGATACTCCATATAGCAAGGATAAAATAGGACAACCAAATCTCCAATTGATCCATTCTTCACCAAATATTTTTGTATCTTACTTTTCTCTTCCAAGGTTATCATAGACTGAAGGTTGCAATTCAACATTCATTACTATTTCATTTACTTCCTTCGAGCATGGAATCAAATACTCAACTTCTAGGCATGCTACTGCTGACTGAAGTTCTTAATTATTACATTCTTCCATCATTGGGTCAAATCTATAAAAAAATTCTTCTTTCTTTACAAAAAGAAACTCATCACTCAGAAATTCAATGCATTGACCATGAATATGATAATGCAAACCAGGCATACCTTCACCATGCTCAGTCATTGGATTGCCAATTTTTTTAGTTTCATCTATCTTTTCAATTAGATCAACATCATCAGTAACAGGGAATGAAATGAAACCATATGAGTTTGCATAGCATTTTCTCCATAAAAGACATGACAAATTTCCTCTTCATGCAGCTTGTCTTCCTTGTGTTCATCAGAAAATTCAAATGAAGAAAACCCTATATCTAGACCAACTATTTGAGAAAACTTCCCCAAAACTACTCTATATACATTATATTTTTATGCATATACTTTATAAGTAGCACCTATTTAAGAAACCAAACCAACTTATTCTTCCATTTCCTTAGTTTCATTTTCTCCCTGATTCTCTTGATAATCTTCTCCCAAATCATTCAACTGCAGAAAAATATTGAGATTGGGAATCACCCGCTATCACAGAGGAGATGAAGTACTTGCTTGATCTAAAGTAGCCACCAAAGGAGCCACCTAATATCATGCTTATGTTTTCCAATCTCAAAGTATATTTTCTAACCTTTCTCGATCTATAATTTCTTGCAAATCAGGAAAATCTTTTAGACCATCATTATTTTCCATTATTGTTACCTCTATTTTCTAACACCCCATATTTGCTAAATAATCTGCAAGCTTGTTCCCCTCGCGATATGTATGTGAGATCTAGAATAGTTCAAACTCATCCATCAACTCCCACACCTTTTCTAAAATATACCTTAGATGCCAGTTATAACATTGCCTTTCCTTACACATGTTTACAATTACAAGTGAATCTCCTTCAATGTGAATCTTATTGATTCGAAATTGCCTTGCTAACTGCAAACCATAAAGAATGGCCAGTGACTCCACCATATTATTCATACCCAAAGGAATATGAATTGATCTAGTCACTTTCAATTTACCCCAAGAATCTCTAATGCAAACATCTACCCCTGAAGAGCTCGGATTCCCTCTAGATGCACCATCAAAATTAAGCTTGAAAAAACCTGTCAGTTGCGGGTTCCATTTGATTAGGCTTCTATTCACCTTCAATTTGGAAGGAAGTTTCATACTCCCTTTAAAAGGCAGAATAATACCTTGCCAACCCTTAAGTATGCTTTGATCCCATGAGGTAAAATGAGAAATAACATTCTTCTGATCCTGTACATATGCATTGACCACTTCTGCGACTAATTTTTCAATTGTTGCATGGACAAAGTGATCTGGTGCTAAAACTTTTCTAAATATGCATTTATTTTGTTCCCACCAAATGGACCATATGATAGCAGCTAGAATTAGATGCCAAATACATGCAAAAAATAAAGTCTTATATAACACTAGCCATGAAGAAAAGAGATCCCATACTAAGTTTGGCAATGGAGAATGAAAACTCATCTTTTGCATGACAAATTCCCAACAACTTTGGGTGAATGAACATTGTAGAAATAGATGATCAAGATTTTCCAAACACTTACCACACAAAACACAATTAAATGGGTCTGCTATACCCAATTTTACCAGATGATCACTTGTGAGTACTCTTTTCCTCAACACAAGCCATGCAAAACTCCCTGCCTTTGGTAACACCATATTACTCCAACAAAATGAATATGCTCTTTGAGACTGCAAATGGTTATCCTTGTTAAGGACCGCCTTGTAACCCTATTTGACTAAGTAATTGCCATCTTTTGAAGGAGCCCAAATAATATGATCCAATTTTTCTAATAAGACGACTGTTCTTGCTTCCAGAACCTAATGAAAACAACTCTTTTGTTCATTAGATAACTGAGGGTTTGAAAAATATTTCCATATTGCTTTTCCTGGAGAGATCTGTACTGCACATACTTAGTCAATTAATTTGGAACCCCATAAAGAAGAAAAAATTGGAATGATTGCTTGAAGGTCTTGACAGTTTCTCAATGGTGGATGGCCATTCCAAGAGTCATCCCAAAAATTCACTTCTTCCCCATTATTGACCTCCCAAGAAACATAATTTGTGATTACTTTTCTGCAAGATAACATGAAGTTCCACATAGCAGATCCTACAGGTGGGTTAGATACTGTGATAATTCTTGAAGGTTCTTGATTGTAGAGATACTTTTCCTACATAAGAGTGCACCATTTGGAATTAGGCTTAGTATACATCTGCCAAACCAATTTCCCCCCAAAGGCTATATTACGCTTTGAGATATCATGCAAACCTATTACACCTTTGTATTTCTCTGACAACATAGAATCCAAAGAGATCAAAGTAATTTTTTTTAACATCATTCATGTTTCCTTTCCATAAAAATCCCCTAATCACTTTCTTTATTTGATCAATTATTGATCTATGTGCCTTAAGGATTGAGATAAAATAATTGGGGATTGCTAACAATACAAATTTTATTAAAAGATACCGCCCTGATAAAGACAACCAACAAGCTTTTCAAGCAATACTTTCAGCTTAATTCTTTCAATAAAATTAGTCCAAAAGGATGGTTTATTAGCACCCATAAAGAAAGGAATACCCAAATACTTACAAGGTAAACTTGCCTCTTGAAAACCTAGCACTTGAATAATCTTTCTTTTTAAAGTTGCTTTAGAGTTGAAGACATATACTTTTGATTTTTGAGCATTTATCTTTTGTCTTGATAGCTCAGAGTATCTATCCAGAATACTTTTTATTTTTCTGGATTCATTAACATTCGCCCTTCCATACAGTAAAGTATCATCTGCAAAAATATTGTGTGTAACTGACAAACTAGTTTGTGGAATATGTATCCCTTGCCATAAACCCTGATTGTGCTTCTCTTTTATAGTCTTGCTCAGAGCTTCTGCCATAATTATAAAAAGAAAAGGTGAAAGAGGATCACCTTGTCTTACACCTTGTGTGGCTCTAAAAAACCTCAAAGCAAAACCATTAATTAATATAGAAAAGAACGCTCCTGATAAGCAATATAAAATCCATTTACACCACTTCTTTGAAAACCCAAACTTGCTTAAAACTTTCAAGAGGAAATTCCAATCAACCCTATAATATGCTTTCATCATGTCTAACTTTATAATAAATGATGGAATATGATTAGTTTTAATAGAGTGAAGAACATCATGTGCTACCAGAGCCCCTTCTACTATTTCTCTACTCAGTACAAAGCCACCTTGCTCTTGTGAAATGATTTTCAGAATTAAATGTTGTAGCGTTTGATAAATTACCTTGGTGAAAATTTTATAAACCATGTTACATAGAGAAATCGGCCTGAATTCAGCAAAAGTTTTAGGCACTTTTTTCTTTGGCAATAGAGCAATATTTGTAACATCAAAGTGCTTGAGGATCTTGCCTAACTTCCTTGATTCCTCCAAGGATAGAAGCAAGTCAAAACCCACAACATCCTAGCATTTTTTTTTTTAAAACCATCAGGGCCTAGGGCCTTGTCTGGAGCAAGAGAAAAAACCACCTTTCTCAATTTGTCCAATGAAAAAGGCTTCATTAGTTCAACATTGTTTGCTCGGGAGATAAGGTTCAGTATTGCTGCCAGCAACTCCTGATCATCTTGCCTTCGTTGTGTAGAAGCAGGTTTAATAGGAGCAAGCAAATTCTTAAAAAGCTTTAAACCTTCTTCCTGGATCTCATTTGCACTTGTCAATTGTTTACTTGTTTATATCTCCTAAATTGAGAAAATGGTTTGTGCTGCTCTTTTTTGTTGCATTGATGCATGAAAAAAATTTGTATTATGATCTCCTTCTCTCAACCATAATTCTCTTGACTTCTTACGCCAATAAATTTCCTCTCTTTTCCCCAATTCTTCCCAAATTAATTGCAGATTTTTCTATTTTACGTTTGTATTGGAATCCATTCCTTTTTGAATAATATGTTCATGGACTTCTTCCAATTTTTTTTCTACTATCTCTTTTTGTTCAAAAATAGTTTTAGAGACTTGCACATTCCAATTTTTAATCTAGCCCTTGATGAATTGCAATTTATTAAATAACTAAAAAAATTTGGTGCCCCTATAATGTGGTGCACTCACCCACCATTGTCAGAGCAAGAGCAAGAAAAGTGGATGCCTGAACCACATTTTCTCAAATTTGAAGGAGGGCTTGTGCTGAGGGGGCATATTCTCGTTCTTTATCAATAAGGAGATAGCATAATGATCTGAACATACAAATGGAAAAATTTGTGAGGATAGGAGAAAAGGTTCGAGAACCCAATTTGGTGAAATCAAGAATCTATCTAACCAAACAACTATTTGTGAAAAATATCTTCTCCTATTCGTCCAAGTGAAACTACCTTTTTCTGGTAGCACATCCCTTAAAGAATTATCCACAATAAAATTCTCAAAATATTCCATAGTTTTCTAGGATGGACAAATACCTCCATGCTTCTCCTTGAGAGATACTATAGCATTAAAATCCCCTGCCACTGCCACTTTTTCAGTCCCCAAACTTTGAATAATTTTTGTTAAATTGTCCCACAAAATTTTCTTATCCTAAGTTGTTATTGGACCATAGACATTAATGAGTCTGAAGCATAAATCAAAAGACTCAACTTTCATTAATTTCCCATTACTATCTCCCCCCATAGCTTCTACTATCACTGATTTTGAGTTCCATAAGGCAATCAATCCTCCTGATGCTCCTTGTGCTGGGATATGCAAATATTTCCATTTACCCCATTTCATTACAGTGGTTTCATAGGAGCTTGTTGATAATTTTGTTTCTTCCAAAACTACCACATCTGCCTCTAAAGAATCAATCTGGCATTTGATGTGGGCTCTCTTGTTAGGGAAATTAATGCCCCTAACATTCCATGATAATATTTTCATTGCAGACGAGGGGAGCAACATGCTCTCCTTGGCCTTTTGTTAACTGAGCATCTTCCATCTAGTGTAGCTTGCATCCCTGACTCAATTTCCTCCCTTATTTTTTCTGCTTTTGACTTTCTACCTCTTTTACCTGGAGATTTCTTAATCGACAGCTGATGGACAACCATTTGTGCTAAGGATAAGGTTTGAGAATAGTCAAACTCAAGCTCCAAAATTGTATCCAATTCCATTTTATCTTCCATGCAACCCTCAGTCAGCAAATTTTCCTTTGAGGTTATTGGGTCAATAACATCTTCGAAAGGATTCAACTTTTCCTTTGCCTCCAAACTTGATTCACTTTGAATTTCTTCTACAATCTAATCAAATAATTCTGAGCCTATTGAAGAGAGTAATTTTTGTGCAAGAGTCTCCAATTGGAGGGAAGTTGGATCCTCCATCTAAGGAGGGATTTGACCCACCAACTACAGGTAGCTGTGATCTTCCCACTTAGATGAGCTTTGATTCTCCAAATGAAGGGATCTTTGGTAATCCAACTGAGATAAACTTTGAGTCTCCAACTGAAGAGAGCTTTGACCCTGATTAAGAACTAGAAGACCTTCCTTCTGAGGAATATCATGCCTCTTCTTCAAAAAATTATATGTGATTTAAATGGGTAACTTCTTTTCCAATGAAGCACATGAAATTTGAATTGGAAAACCATTAAACTGAAATTGGTGAGCTAGTGCAAGCAACTGATCAACTGAGAATGTTACTTTAGAAGACAAACCCCTCCCACTACCAACCTTTCTATACTAATATACTGGCCTGACCGAAGCATTATTCAGCAAGGGAGTGCTATAATCTTTTGACTTGGCCATGTTTAAGTTTGCCATTTTTGAACTAGCTTGATAAGGTGAAGCTAAACTATCTCTTTTCTTAATGCTCTTATTAGTCAAATCTTAACTAGAACAATCACTTATGATTTATTTTCAGACATTGGGGACAAAGCTCTACTATGAGGAGATTGTAAAGAGCTCTCTTTCTTTTGACAACTAGCCATATTAGGGCATTTCGCTTTCAAATGTTCCATAGAATGACACAAAGAACATGTATTTTGATTACTTTCTACTACAATTTCTTGAATCCATGTGCCAAACTTAGAGTTTATATGCACTTCATCAAGGAATGGTTTTGTAGTATCAAGTAGTACACAAACCCTAACAGGTTGTATGGGATTATCATAAAAAGCTTTGTCATGATGAAGGAAGATACCAATATGATTTGCTAAAATTTATATTAACTTAAACTCCCTATACTCTAGAGGTAAGGATTTTAATTGAATCCATGCTGGCAGAAATTTTGACATAAATTGATCTAATTTAAAATTAGGAATCCAAGGATTCATGCATAAACCAGATCCTTCATATTTCTAGGATTTCACTTTATAAACAGCATCCCTTTCTTCTTTTGTATGAAAAATTATAATAAAAATCCCTCCTTTTGATCCAAATAAAATACTTTTGATACCCCTTCCCATTCATCAAATAGAAAATCTTTCAAAGTATCTATATCAAGAATAAGGTCCCAGAACTTACATATTAAGGCCCAGTGATGAAGATCCTTAATTTGATCTTGTAATAAGTCCTTTGAAAATGTGAGTTGACAACAACCTTTTGCTCCATTGTATTTAGTCTTTTGGTAGGTGAAGCTTGGATGGATTTCTGCATGTTTCCATTTTCCATGTTCTATATGCCCTTCTTCTTATTCTTTTTCTTATTCACCTTTTTCTTTTTCTTGTTGGTTTAAGTTTCCCCTGTCTATTCGGCTATTGCTTTTTAACCCAAATCTTTCGGATCCTTTCCTTCTTCTTGATCTAGGTGGTTTGTATCGTAGAACCATTATTGCCTACTTTTGCATGTTGCAAAGTCAGTTTTGAAGGGAATTTAGGATTATAATCATCCAATTTTTCACTTTGTTGCTTTTCTTTCCCACGGAAATATTTGTTTGCATGGCGTGCCTGAGCTGATGAATTCTCTTTATTACCATGATCTGCATGTGCCTTATCTCTTGGATTGAAGGGTTCTTTTGAACGATTTGAAACATTGGTTGCATGCATGTGCTTTTTCCCTTGAGTATGATTCTTCATTGAAACCCTAGCCCCTTCTGCTTCCTTTATTTGATTGATCCTATAGTCAGCTTCACTTTCTCTGTACAGTCAATTAAGAAACCTTAGATTTTCCTCTCTTTGTTTCCCTTGAAACTCTTCTAAGAGTAATGTCGCTCTATCATTTTCATATATGTCAAAAACATCCTTCTTCTGCTTGTTTAAATGTCAGCTATAACAAAACGGCACCCAATTAGGTCTAGAGAATCTATGCCTGATCACAAGTTCCCCATGTCTTGCATGATATATTTTTGTATATCTCGTGGGACCCTATTCAGAATAATCATGATTCCTATAGCCATTATTTGTAGAACGATATGGATTCTTGTCTTTTCCTAAAAAACAACCATTGGGAAGCCATTTTCGCTCAGCCATTTTTGCTATTTTATGATTTCTACACAAAAAATCTCACAAATCACTAGTTTGCTTCATCTTCCATTCTCTTGAATTAAATAATTATTTTTAATTATTTAATTTATTTCTCAAACATCATCCAAAATAAATAAAATCATTTATTTTATTTATTAAATTCAATCTTGCACATGTAAATAATAATTACATTTATTTATTTAGGGGTGGTGGGCCTAGCTCGATTGGATAAAGCATCTTGTTGTAGGAAAGAAGTCATGAGGTCTAGTCTCTCCATTGTCCTTATGGTACCAGATGGCATGTTGCACTAGGGTTACCGATCACATGAAATAGGGGGATGGATACCCGACCGATTCCTACAGTCTAAAAAAAATTACATTTATTTAATTATTAAATACTCATGCAAAATTCCATCTCGCATGTTAACTAATACTTACTCTTAGTTCACTAATCAATCAATTTAGTCCACTCCTTAATCAAATCCACTTCAGTCCCACTCACTTTGAGGCTTCTAAGCAATCAATTCACTCAACTAAACGTTAGTTTGAGTTAACAATTCAATCAATTCTCTTAATTGAATCATGCAACCAATTAACCAACAATCAATTCCTCTCATCAATTCTCAATCATTGATCAATGTCATCGAATATCTATAAATAAAACAATCATCTCCTTCATTCTTCATCTCAGGTTATACAAGAAAAATCTACTCATATTTTACAGGTGCTTGTTGCTATTGTGCTTCAATACAAATACGAGAGAAAAAGTTTTATACCATTTGTTCCAAGGTGAATTAGAGGAGAGTAATGGAGTTGTACTAAGGTGAATTGTATATGTGTGTTTGCAAGGTTTGAATTTATTTAATTCAATTCATTTTATTTACTTCATTTTTGTGGTCATTTGACTATGTTTTGCTTTGAGTATTGCTTTATTCCTTCATCATTTTTCACTTGATTAATTTATGGTCATATGTTTGCATCTAGTTTTTTAGAGGAAGTTGACCTTCTTTGGAGACCTAACCTCATTTTCAAGGTCCCACACCTTGAGGTTTGTTCTATTGTGTCATTGGAATGATAAACAATGTGTTTAGTAGGGTGCAAGACAACAATAACATAACCAAGTTTAAAGTCCTTGGGAAGAGATTAGCAAATAACTTATCATCACACACATAGTCCAAGCATGTAGTATTAAAATATCTTAAGTGTGTTGTAAGATCTCATTCACCATTATACATATTAAACATAGGGATAAAAATCCAACTAGAAAAGGATAAAGATCAAATCTAAAAAATAAGTGGATTATGCTTGATATCACTAGTATGTCCTCTTTATTTCCCACATGTGAAGCATCAAGTTCAATTTCCATCTCATTAAGACTTAAGGAGAGTGCCAAGACTAGAGATAAATACCTTAGGGGTGAATTGGTAACATGCTAAATGATAGATGATACATGGAGTGTAACTAGGTTGGGTAATAGTGTAATGACCTAAGCCACACACCTAGGACATTAGCTGAGATTTTTTTAAAGAACAACACTAACATCCAATATGTGAAATGTCACATTTCACAACAAAGTGCACACAAGTTTCATGTGAAACAAAATGACAAAAAGACACTAACAACGCAAATGACCTCTCTATTACTACAAGCAAGGTGGCACCAACATAAGAATTACCAATCATGAGATAAACCACCACAATGAACCTTTGAGAGAGGAAACAACATCCAAAGTATTATTGAGTACTAACAAATGATGGAAATCTCTCATGAACACCACACAAGGGTAGGATGAGAGAAATATCAACCTCAAATACCCACTAAAACACACTTGCAAACTCTTACAAAACCACAAAAATCCCACCTAAATGGCATAACATCTAGGAGATAACACACCTCAATGAGATGATACAACCATTAGTTTTTAGAACTAGGAGTAGGATGAGGGTAACAAGCACCTCCAATCCCACCAAAAAATCCTTAATACAACTAAAAAATGAGGAAAACCTTCACAAGAGGTTGCCTTAATAGGAGGTACAATCCCTCACCAATTGGAATGGAAATGGCTCACTTCCATGAAATGACATGCTTCTCAATGCAAAAAGGTGTTATAACTCCTTGAGTGTAACACTTGTTAACAAGGCAACAACATGAGAAGGATCACTAAGATAAGGGTAACTAATTTCATACATAAATTTTCATCAAGAGATGGCTAAAATAATTTATTATCTTACGAAACAAAGGACAATAGCATGTTAAAGGACTAAAATACTCTAAAAGGACACTAGTACACTTGTAAAATACTAGCACCTAGGAAGGACATTGACATGCCACTACATCTGTGTCCTATAAATGCATTGACATCCTAGAACTATGAAGGTGTCCCAAAAATGAAATTTTCTTGAATCTACATTATAGTCTTAGCCAAAGACTAGATAGATGAAGGTTTCAAGATCTCATATCTAGGTACAATAGTCAAGACTCATAAAAATAATAACACAACACAAATAGACTCTGAAATGATTAAAAACAATTAGGAGACCAAGAGGGACAACCTTGCCCAATCTTCAACACATTGACCAACCAAAGAGATGCTTCATACAAGATGGGAGGCTTGCAATGGACTCAAAAATGAGTCCACAAATACAAGGTACAAGGGAAGACATTCCCAACACACCCCATTGGTCCTTCAACTATAATAACCCACTCCAAATTATTACTTTATTATTATTTTTGTAATTGACACATGAATATACTCCCAATTAAAAAGACATAACTAGTGGCTAAAGTCAATCATAGCTACACATGTCCATTTAAAATGAGTCAAAGGATTCACTTTCAAAGTCGAATTACAATATCAAGATTTACATGGCACCTAAGGCCACATTATCATTAAATAGTACATTTCTCATAAAGTACATGAATGAATAACATCAAGATACATCATAGACTATAATAGTCTGGGAACAACTAAGGTTCTTCTTCATTGCTCACCTTCACTGCTGGACGAGAACATGGCTGAAGCCCTTTACCACCCAACCATGAAGCTTATGCTTCCCTGGTATTCTTCTAACTTGAAGAATGCCTGACCCTGCATGAAAATTTTAGCAAGAGAACAACTTGCAAGGTGGAATCTGATGTCTTCCCATACATCAACATGCAATTTCTATCTACAAATTAGAAAAAAAGTGCAAGATCTATGCTAGGAATGGTAGAGAGTGAAATCATACAGTTCATTCATACATACATAATGAACCATATTACTTGGCCAAGCATAATAAGTGTGTTGCAACAACAACAAACAATAGGTTATGGTAAAGCAAACCTATACTTTCTAAACTCCATTTCGGCACCCGTCCCGGAAGGTAACTTTCTAATATAACAGTTATCTACCTTCTAGTAGCAACTACCCATAGGTGCTTTAGTCAACTAAGGTATCACTATTATGTTCTAGTGTTTAAAATATTCTTTCACACATGTCTTCAAAAGAAGAAACAGTATACAAATATATACTCTAAATAGAAATCCAATTCTAGGTTTCACTGAGTATTCCATCAATCAGTCATATCATTCTTATGACCTTTTTCTACTTAACATCTTAAGCATTTTCCCTTTTAAAATATACTAAAAACAAAAGAAGGTATGTCACAAGTATGTGTATGTACATAGACGAAGTCTATGTGCATACACATATATGTGCCTACTAATGTTAAATTTTGTGCATACATTCTGAAATAACCATATTCAGATTGCAATATTTAAATAGTATTATAATTGATGTTGCATTGTCAAAATAAATATTCTCAACAAGTTTATGCTAGCAGTTTCTCACTTACTGTTATACTTTAACATTGTTATTTCCATAAGAACATTCATTGTTTTAACAAAACAAATATTATTTCCTACTAAATAGTCATAAAGTAAGTTGTTTACATGCTAAATAGTCATCAAATCAAGTTGTTTACATATGAAAATTTATTGTTTTAAACAAACAAGTACTGTTTCCTACTAAACAGTCATAAAGTAAGTTGTTTACATGCTAAACAGTCATCAAATCAAGTTTTTTACATATGAACATTTATTTTTAAAACAAACAAGTATTGTTTCCTACTAAACAGTCATAAAGCAAGTTGTTTCCAACTATAATGATATATTTTCAACCAAAACAGAGTTGTTTGCAAAAGAATATCTATTGTTTACTTCAATACATTTATGTTTCAAACTAAACAGATTATAAATAAAGACAAATAATTTTGTTTACTCAGTTAGCTGATCTCAAGTTGTTTACATGCTTCATGATCACTTTACAAGTAAAAGCTCACTGCTTAATAAAGAACTGGTTTTACATTATGAATTGAAAATAAACAAATCGAATAGCCTAGTTTCAATCATATGGACAAAATGCCTAGTATCCAAATCTTGAACAATTTCATCACTTCAATACAATGATTAATTTAAATGATATAAAGAAACCAGGTTCAACATGTCTAATGATGAATTTCTTGAGGAAAACCTCAATGAAAAACAACATAGAAGCTTTAAGTTCAACAATTTCTAATGCCTATACAGGCTGCAACAAAACAACAATAGTAACTTAGAATCGACTAATATCTTTGGCTAGGTATCTTCTCCCTGAGAATCAAAAAGTATAAATATATCAAATCACCCATGAGGGCTTACAATTTTATCCCATGCATGCAAAATTTACACATTCAAGGGTTAGCCATCGATAATAAGATCGAACCCTGCATGGCTTGTTGTTTCTTCAATCACAGAAAATCCTTTCCACCATTCTTAATGAACAGGGTCGATTACCCATTAAAGGAAATATGTTTAAATGCAAAGCTCTAAGAGCTTGTTCATGCCTATTACAAGCATCGACTCATTAATAATATAATTTCAATACAAAAGAAACACAGAGAAATCATAACCTTATAACAGGTTTGCATTCAATCCTTCTTGAGGATCATATTTCCATTACAAACAACATATCAGAATAATTTCTGATTAACCTACGTAAGGTTTAGCATATTTAAATAAAGAAAAAGGTGGTGGTTGAGCCATTGAATACTCTTGTGCCTTGACTTGGCTCTGTTCAATGGCCTCGAAGGCTTTAACTAAGTTGGTTTCCCCACTGCGTAGGCCATAGGCCATGTGCCTACATATGGTGGCAACATTACATATTAACTATTCAAACATGTGGCTTCAAGCCATTCGACACACAAAACAACAACCTCTTTTCTCATGATGCCATAAAATACTTGAATAAAAAATGAAGAGAAAGCCTCTTGCAACAATTGATAATAGCAATAAAGCTATTCTATGCAAAAAAATATGGGATATAATTACCTCCCAATTGACTAAAATGTTGTTCCTTCCTCATATTTTTCCTAATCTTTAGTTCGCCCCCCTACTTTTTGCTTTCAAATTCCCACAATTCTTTATTTTTCCTCCGCCCTATTCTCTGTCAACAACCAAACGATTTTAGAAACAACACTACTTTTTTTGCATGTTTCGTTGGGGCAATGGGGTTATGGCCATGCCACCGACTTCTATTTTGAACACTGTCTTAATGACCCCTGGCAGGCCATGTCCACCATGGATTCACCATGATATTCTTCATTGATTTATTTCTGATGCAAGAACATCCAACGATGTAGGGAAATCTTGCATCACCCAAAAAAAATGTTTTCAATATTTTCTTTAGTTGTTTTGAGTCCCATGATGGCACTTAAGGGGTATAACACTGTCAGGCATCAAAAATAGCAAAAAATAGACAATTACTATTTTTAGTAAGTCGGCCTAAACAGGCTCGTATGGAAGTGAAAATTTACCACAAGGAGCAGAGTTGAAAAACATTTCCGGTCGTGAAAGAATCACCTCAATACCCTACACAGTTTGGGAGAAATTAAAGTTTTTGTCCAGGAAATTTCTCCAATGCAACTTCAAATTTAGATATAAAACTTTAGAGGCCCTGAAATAGATCAAAAAGTGGTTGAACTGACCTACTATTGGTTAATGTGTTGTAGAGATCGTCAAGAGCTTTCCAGCGATATACAATAATAGAAAATCGGACGCGTGGATCAAAAGTTATGGCCCCACAAAGTTAGTCCTCTAAAAAGTGAATTTCATAAAAAATTCTTCCTAGGCCAGAAATCAAACAATGGGACTTTTGGCGCCGAAACAAAAAGGGGAAATTTGAACTTTCTAGAAAATTCTAGGGCAGTTATTGGAGAAAATAAAAAGGGTTAACTGGGGGTTGTAGAAGGTGGCCCTAATAGTGCAGATTGTGGCTCTGAATAGTAGATTTTATTTTTAGAGTTGATTTTGTTGTAATAAATCAAGCCCATGAGGCTATAGCATGAAATTTTTGAGTCTATAATTTCATTTTCTGAAAATAATTGAAAGTGGATCATTTTTTTGTCTCACATATTTTGTGTTGGTATTTGTTGTGATTTTTGTGGGTTTTGGGCAGTGAGGCCCTCATCAATTTCACTGTATGATTCATGATGAATCGGTTATCCATTTGAATTCAATTTGAATTTAAATATTTATATGTACGTATGTATATGTATGTATGTATGATATATATACATATATATTTATAAATATCTATTGGCATTTAAAATATTTCATTCTCATTCACCTTGTATTCGAATATTGTATGTATATATGTGTGTGTGTGTATATATAAATTTACATACATATATATATGTGTGTTTGTGTGTTTGTGTGTTCGATCTACATACACGTATATATATATATATATACTTATATATGCATTTCACATATATAGGTTGCTTGTTTGGAAAGGTTTATAGGTTTCATACACTATCATTTAAAGTAAAGAACTTAAATTTCCAATTTGAGCATCTTTATATAGATATATACACTAAAGAGTAGAATTTTCTTTTCAATCCTTGTTTCAATGTTCTATTCATATCACAAAGTTTGAATAGACAATCTAATCTATGAACCATTCATTTACAAGCACAGACACAATTCAAGTCAGGAAATTACGTTCTCATATATATGAAAATTTAATCAAATACAATTCAACATCCATTTGTGGTGTGTGCACCCAGATTCCAACTAGCTTACCGTTTGATCCGGCTAAACAATCCTACTTCAACTGTGTTCTTGTCCTTCAACCTGTCACACTGCAACTGCACACACTTGCACTTGCAATTTGATCAGTATCGTTCAATTCTTGATGACATATAAAATAATTTTCAAAGATTCACAAAGTCAACATCAGTCAACTCCTTTCATTCATTTTTTGAATATTCTAGAATCTCCATTTAATATATTATTAAATTTCATCAATAATTCAATTTTTCGTATTTAAATAAATATGCAATAAAATTGGTTTATGACACCCTTCCCCTCTTGGAAGAGACATCGTCCCAATGTCTAATAAGTCGAATAAAAGAACATCATATCAAATTCTGAGCATTTATGTCTATTTCAACATCTCATCAAAATATGTCTATTTCAACATCATTCAAAATATATGTCTATTTCAACATCTCATCAAAATATGTGTCTATTTCAACATCATTTTAAAATATGTGTCAGTTTTAACATCATTTCAAAATATATCCATTTCATCATCTCAAGAAATATCATAGTATCTCAATCCAAAAATTTCAAACAAAATTATTGAGTTTCTTCTTAAGAAAGCAAGTGGAGAAAAGAGCGTTCTATTTCTTCCACATCCTCCCAAGTAACATTGTCCTCTAAATACTGGTCCCATTGGACCTTATACTGAGCAATATCTCTGTTCTACAACTTAACGTTGTGCCTATCCAGCATTCTAATGGGATCCACTAGCACCACTCCTGGATCCTTACTTGCAAGGATTGCTAATCAAGTACATGAGTCACATCAGGATGATATGGTTTAAGCAAAGAAACATGAAACACATTATGAAGTAGAGCCAGAGAAGATGGTAGAGCTAGTCTATAAGCAACTGGGTTGATCACTTCCAAGACTTCAAATGTTCCCACGTATCTTGGGGCCAATTTGGAAGACTTTCAAAATGCAATAGAGCTTTTATGAGGTTTAACTCTCAAGAAAAAATTGTCCCCTATTGCGAACTGTCTAAGGGTTCGATTCTTGTCAGCATAACTCTTTTGTTAGTTTGTCGCCTCTTTCAATCGGCTCTTAATGACTCGCATTTGCTCTTCCATTTCCTTAAGCATTTCAGGTCCTACTATGATCTTGTCCTCCAGTTTATCTCAACTACTGGGGGTATGATCCTCCCATACAAGGCTTCAAAAGGTGCCATGCCTAAGGATGTATGATAGGAGTTGTTGTAAGAAAACCCTACCAAAGGAAAATATTCTTCCCACCTATACTATTAGTCCATACAATACATTTGGAGGAATTCTTCGACTACCTAATTCACCCTCTTTGTCTACTTGTCAGTCTGAGGATGATAAGTTGAGCTGAAATTCAGTTTAGTCCCCAATGTTGCATTCAAGGTTGTCCAAAACCTTGAGGTCATCTGTGTGTCCCTATCAGAAATGATAGTCTCTGGAACTCCATGCAAATGAAAGATCTCCTAAAAAAAATTCTTAGCCAAGGTCAACGATCCATCCTTAACATTTCCCAAAATAAAGTGTACAACCTTGGTCAACTTATCAATCACAACCAAGATAACATCATGCTTATTCTTGCTCAACGACAACCCCTGTACAAAATCCATACTGATCACCTACCATTTATACTCATGTATGCCATGAGGATACAATAACTTGGTTGGGTGTGCATGCTCAACCTTGAATCGTTGGCACTCCAAGCATCTAGCTACATACTCCATTACATCCTTCTTAAGTTTAGGCCAAAAATACAGTCTTCAACTCCATGATCATCTTAGTTACACCAGGGTGTCTTGAATAAGGTGCATTGTGAACTTCTTATAAAACCAACTTTCTCAGCTCTCCAAAGTCAAGGATATACATTCTCCTCTAGTACCTCAAAATACCATCTAGTTCAATTTCGTACCCATCGAACTGATGATCCGAAGGATTTTCTGCTAGGGTGCTCTTCACTCTCTTGTAGTGCTCATCTTCTGGCAGATTTTGAATTACCTGTTGTCTCAAGTTATACCCTGTTGTGATCATGGTTGCCATATGTCTTCATCTACTAAGAGCATCAACCACTCTATTCTCTTTCCTTTTTATGTATTCAATTTTGAAGTCATACTTGCTAAGGAATTCTAGCCACCTTCTCTATTGTGCATTAAGGTTTAGCTGGGTAAATATGTATCTCAACCCCAAGTGGTATGTTTTGAGTTCAAATAGCTTTCCCAAAAGGTAATGCCTCCACATATATAAGGCATGAACTATGGCTACCAATTCCAAATCATTAGGCGCATAGTTCACTTCATGTTGCTTGAGATTTCTTGATTCATATGCTACCACTTGTCCGTCCTGTATTAATACTGCTCCCAATCCCTCTCCTGAAGCATTTGGGATTACTGTGAATCTCCCATTAGGATTAGGGATAGTTAGCACTGGTGTTGTAGTGAGCCTCTCCTTCAGGAGTTGGAATGTCTGCTAGCATTTCTCGGTCCATTCAAACCACGTTCCCTTCCTTTGGAGTGAGGTAATAGGAGATGCAAT
Organism: Sequoia sempervirens; assembly: GCA_007258455.2. Lineage (NCBI taxonomy): Eukaryota > Viridiplantae > Streptophyta > Pinopsida > Cupressales > Cupressaceae > Sequoia > Sequoia sempervirens. The sequence goes on along the minus strand of VDFB02270651.1, from coordinate 249,565,402 downwards.
ATAGGAGAACCCTTGCAAAAACTTCCTGTAGTATCCTACGAGGCCCGTGAAGCTACAGAATTCTAACACATTCTAAGGCACTAGCCATTCCACGATCACCTTGATCTTTTTGGGGTCTACAAAAACTCCTTTTGCTGAAATGATATGGCCCAAATAGTGCAGTCCATCCTGATAGAATGAACACTTGGAAAACTTCCCAAAGAGTTTCCTTTCTCTCAACCATTGGAAAACTATCCTCAAATGCCTATCGTGTTGTTCAACAATCCTTGATTAGACTAGAATTTTTTCAATAAAAATCATGACAAAATCATCCAAGCAGTCTCTGAATATGCTATTCACATAAGGTTCATAAAGGCTATTGGTGCATTAGTCAAACCGAAAGGTACCACTGTGAACTCGTAATGTCCATACTGAGTTTTAAATGTAATTTTTAGAATATCTTCTTCCTTAATCCTCAATTGATGGTACCCTGACAGAAGATCTATCTTGGAGAACACATTGCCCCCTTCATTTGATCAAATAATTCATCAATCCTTGTGAGTGGATATCGGTTCTTGATGGTAACCTTGTTCAACATTCGATAATCTATACATAGATGCAAAGTTCCATCTTTCTTTTTTACAAAAATAACCAGCGCTCCCCAAGGAGACACACTGGGTCTTATGAGTCCCTTATCCAACAATTCCATTACCTGGGCCTTCAACTCATAGAGTTCTATGATAGTCATCTGATAGGGTGCCTTGGATTGAGGCTCAACTCTTGGAACTAGGTCGATAGAAAAATTGAATTCCCACTTCAGAGGAAATTTTGTAAGTTCATCAGGGAATATGTACTGGAACTCCTTGAGAATAGGATAATCATCTAAATATGGCTACTTTTTGTCCAAATTACTAACATGCACTGCATAAATCTCACACCCCTTCCATCGAGCCTTCTTGAGCTGCATCGCAGAAATCTGTCTAAGCTCTAAGGGTCTTTACATTCCACAAACCTTAATTGGGTTTCCATAATCATCCATACAATTGACCACCTTATCCTCACAGTTCACTAAAGCTTTATGCTCAGTTAACCAATTTATTCCCAAAATCACATCATATGAGCCTAAGGGTGCCACATACAATTTGACCTGAGTTTGAAAGGTTGGAAGTTCTAACTCATTGCAAAATAGATAGGAATCTACCCTTTTCTCTACTCGATTACCATACTCAATTGTCTATGAGTTTTCCATGTATCCAGGTCTAATGGGTATCTTAGCTATTACTCTAGGATCTATGAAACATTTAGTAACTCCAGTATCAATTAAGATGGAGATAGATTGGCCATAGATCTTACCCATTAGCTGAATTGGCCAAGCCCGATACTTTGCCTGCCTATTGTTCACTATAGTGTGGATCTAGTGAGTTTGCTAATAGCTTCCTTCCTTCCATGGCTTCTACCGATGAGGATAATTTGAGGCATAATGGTCACCTCCACAAGTATAACATCCATCATGAGGCCCTTTGCGACCTCTTGGCTTGTCCTCTCTAAATCCCTTCTACTTATGGTCTTCCTTTCCCTTATCCTTGTTTGCTTTCTTGTTCTTTCCACCATTACCATCTTCATCCTTCACCTGTGATTCACTTCCCCTCTTGAGATTATGAATCTGATGGCTCTTGTCTCCCATATGAAATTTCTTCTTCCCATAATGATACTTAGAACTTGATTCGCTGCGAAGATTAAATAATTGTTACAACTTTTGTTCCTGTTTGGTGGCTTTTTGAAAGATTTCATTCATGGTCTGAGGTTCATACATATCCGCTTCAGCTCCTATGTGGGGTTTGAGTCCCATTATAAATTTTTGGATAAGGAATCACTCATCTCCCTGATACTAAGGTACATACTTCAATAGGTTAGTGAAATTTTCCCAAAACTGAATCATAGTCATATTTCCCTAGGTTAAGTTCTGAAATTATGTTACTTTCTTGTCAAAGAAAATTTATGGTAACCATCTCTTCCTAAAAGCTTGGAGGAAGAGTTCCCAAGTGATCTCAACAGGCTGTAGGTTTCGTTCCAACTTCTCATTATCCCACCAAGTCACTGCTTCACCTAAGAGTTGATACGTAGCCCATGCTGCCTTAGTCTGTTCAGAAAGGTTACAGAGTCCACAGTATTTTTCCATTTCTATAATCTAGGCCTCAGCTCTTGTTCCAATAGCCTTTCCATCAAACTTGGGCGGTTCTACTCTTTTGAGGTCTTTCCCAAGCTCTTCCTCAATTCTCCCTTGTGGATCTACCCCTGGACCACCATCTCCTTGATTTCCTTCTATATTCCTACGGTCTTGGTCCTCACATGCCACTCAAAATTCTTCTCTATAAGATCCATGTGAGACTCTTGTCGATTCAGAAGCTCTATAATTTTCTCCAGTCTCTTGTTTAGTATGTTATCGGAACCACTACCGCCCTTGTCTTTCCTGGTGGTCACCATGATGCCCCACACTTATCCTACAACACAATCACATTTATCGCATCTCAACACAAGGTTCTATGAATAAACATTCTTATGATACATCACATAATTTTCAAATGCATACATCCCTCAACATAGAAGATATACACATTTATGCAAGATACAAACATTTTAGAGTCTCTCATTGAACACACCAAAATATCATTTAATTTTATTTATATTTAGGGTGAGTCAATAGACCCTTATTTACAATAGGCTTCTTTGTTACATTATTCCAATTTCTTAGTATCGGATAGAGGACATTTCCTTGGGTTATCATCCAAGTTTACATCAAAATTTACAGAAGAGGATGGTTGAGCACATAGGCTCTCTTTTTCTTCTTTGGTCAACAAGGATGCATCGGGTCCACACCCTAGAAGCTAGTCTCGAATTGTAGAAGGATTTTTTTATTTTAGGTGCTCACTTATCCTCAATATTCAAGCCTCTCTCTAGCTTCAGTCATGTAAGAGCTTGAGCTAGAGTTTCCTCGTCATCGAGAATTTCTAATGGAACCTCTTTCTTGGCTTTTTCTTTCTTTATGTTATTCTTTCATGGGGTTCTAACAGTTTTCCCTTTCTTTTGTCTTTCCTTTGACCTTCCCATTCTTGCATTCAATTCAGGTTCGGTCAGTTCTCAAGACTTCCAAATTTTTGGTCAAGGGTCAACTACCCTAGTCAACTATGGTAGACTAAAAAGGCCTAGAGTTGAACCCTAAGCATTAATACCAAATGTAATAACCCATTCCAAATTATTAATTTATTATTATTATTGTAATTAACACATGAATATAATCCCAATTAAAAAGACATAATTAGTGGCTAAAGTCAATCATAGCTACACGTCCATTTAAAATGAGTCAAAGATTCTTATATTCTTTCAAAGTCAAATTACAATATCAAGATTTACTTGGCACCTAAGGCCACATTGTCATTACATAGTACATTTATCATTAAGTACATGAATGAATAACATCAAGATACATCATATACTATAATAGTTTGGGAAGAACTAAGGTTTGTCTTCATTTCTCACCTCCACTGGTGGACGAGTATGGTTGAAGCACTTTACCACCCAACCACGAAGCTTATGCTTCCCCGACTCTTCGACTTGAAGAATACCTGACCCTGCATGAAAATTTTAGCAAGAGAACAACCTGCAAAGTGGAATCTCGTGCATGCCCATACATCAAATATAATTTCTATCTACAAATTAGAAAAGAAAGTGCAAGATATATGCTAGGAATGCTAGAGAGTGAAATCATAGAGTTCATTCATACATACATAATGAACCATATTGCTTGGCCAAGCATAATAAGTGTGTTGCAACAACAACAAACAATGGGTTCTGGTAAAGCAAATCTATACTTTTTGAACTCCATTTCAACACCCGTCCCAGAAGGTAACTTTCTAATATAATAGTTATCTACCTTCTAGCAGCAACTTCCCATAGGATCTCTAGTCAACTAAGGTATCACTTTTCTGTTCTAGTGTTTAAGATATTCTTTCACACATGTCTTCAAAAGAAGAAACAAAATACAAATATATACTCTAAACAAAAATTTGATTGTAGGTTTCATAGAGTATTTCATCAATCAGTCATATCATTCTTATGACCTTTTTCTACTTAACATCTTAAGAATTTCCCCTTTTAAAATATACTAAAAATGAAAGAAGGTATGTCACAAGTATGTGTATGTACATAGATGAAGTCTATGTGCATACACATATATGTGCCTACTAATGTTGAAGTTTGTGCATATATTCTGAAATAGCCATTATACAGATTGCAATCTTTAAATAGTATTCTAATTGATGTTTCATTGTCAAAATAAATATTCTAAGCAAGTTTATGCTAACATTTTCTCACTTACTATTATACTTTAACATTGTTGTTTCCATAAAAATAATCATTTCTTTAACAAAACAAGTATTTTTTCCTACTAAACAATCATAAAGTAAGTTGTTTACATGCTAAACAATCATCAAATCAAGCTATTTACATATGAACATTTATTATTTTAAACAAACAAGTATTGTTTCCTACTAAACAGTCATAAAGTAAGCCATTGACATGCTAAATAGTCATCAAATCAAGTTGTTTACATATGAACATTTATTGTTTTAAACAAACAAGTATTGTTTCTTACTAAATAGTCATAAAGCAATTTGTTTCCAACTATAATGATATCTTTTCAACCAAAACAATTTTGTTTGTAAGAGAATATCTATTGTTTACTTTAATACATCTTTGTTTCAAACTAAACAGGTTGTAAATAAAGAAAAATAATGTTGTTTACTTAGTTAGTTGATCTCAAGTTGTTCACATGCTACATGATCACTTTACAAGTAAAAGTTCACTACTTAATACAGAACTGGTTTTACATTATGAACTGAAAATAAACAAATCAAATAGCCCAGTTTCAATCATATGGAAAAAATGCCTAGTATCTAGATCTTGAACACTTTCATCACTGCAATACAATGAGTGATTTAAATGATATAGAGAAACCAAGTTCAACATGTCTGATGATGAATTTATTGAGGAAAACCTCAGTAAAAAATAACACAAAAGCTTTAAGTTCAACAATTTCTAATGCCTATACAAGCTGCAACAAAACAACAATAGTAACTTAGGATCGACCAATCTCTTTGGTCGGGTATCTTCTCCCTAAGAATCAAAGTATAAATATATCAAATCGCCCATGAGGGATTACAATTTTATCCCATACATGTAGACTTTACACATTCAAAGGCTAGCAATCAATAATAAGATTGAACCCGGCATGGCTTATTGTTTCTTCAATCACAGAAAAGCCTTTCCATCATTCTTAATGAACTGGGTCGATTACCCATTAAAAGCAATATATTTAAATGAAAAGATCTAAGAGCTTGTTCATTCCTATTACAAGCATCAACTCATTAATAATATACTATAAATATAAAAGAAACACAGAGAAATCATACCCTTATCACAGGTTTGCATTCAATCCTTCTTAAGGATCATATTTCCATTACAAATAGCATATCGGAATAATTTTTAACTAACCTACATAAGGTTTAGTATATTTAAACAAAGAAAAAGGTGGTGGTTGAGCCATTGAAGGCTCTCATTCCTTAGCTTGGCTTTGTTCAATGGCCTTGAAGGCTTTAACTAAATTGGTTTCCCCACTGCGCAGGCCATGCGCCTACATATGGTGACAATGTTATATATTAACTATTCAAACATGTGGCTTCAAGTCATTCGACACACAAAACAATGACCTCTTTTCTCATGATCCCATAAAATACTTGAATAAAAAATGAAGAGAAAAACTCTTGCAATAATTGATAATAGAAATAAAACTATTCTATGCAAAAAAATATGGGATCGAATTACCTCCTAATCGACTACAATGTTGTTCCTTCATATTTTTCCCAATCTTTAGTTCAACCCCCTTTCTTTTTGCTTTCGAATTCCCACAATTCTTTCTTTTTCCTTTGCCCTGTTCTTTGTCAACAACCAAATGATTATAGAAACAACACTGCTTTTTTTGCATGTTTCGTTGGGGCTTTGGGGTTATGGCCATGTCGTCGACTTCTATTTTGAACACTATCTTAATGACCCCGAGTAGGCCACGTCCATTGTGGATTTACCATGATATTCTTCATTGATTTATTTCATAGTCTGATTCATGATGAATCGGTTATCCATTCAACTTCAATTTGAATTTAAATATTTATATGTACATATGTATATGTATGTATATATATGTGTCGATGCCAGGATACCGGTATGGGCTGAATTACACTTGATCCATGAAGAATCAAAGCATAACGGAGCCACCAATACTTGTATCTCAACAAGATCGATCAAACAAGATTAAAACTAAACATTTCATCAAAACCTTAACATACTAAATTATGAAATCCATCAAAACATCTATTCTAATCCATTCAAAATTTATCTTGTTGTGGAATTGGTGTTGCATTGATTTGGACCGATGACCCTTTCCCAATCTCGTGATAGGGAGCTTGTCTCAATCGATTCTATGGAAGAGAATTAATGAAACCATGGTGTTTGATGTGTGAAAACCTAAATTATTTAAAAATGAACATGATGCAAGCTAAGTTACCATGATCTTATGCTAAAAATGATCTATTTATGCAATTGCTAAGCTAATCTAATCTAATCTAAGATAATTTAATCTAAAATGATGCTAAAAGATGAAAACCCTAATTTATTTACAAACTAAGATGGATGCATGGAAGCCATTAATGAAAGCTTGAAGCTATTGTGCAATTGAAATAAACTAAAAATAAGCTAAATGTGTGAAAATTGAGAGTATGAATGCAAGTGAATTCAACAACATAAGTTTGCAATTGAAAGATGGTTGTATGAGTTTCAATAGCATAAGTTTGCTCTAAAAGATGGATCCATTCGTCTCCAAATAGTGATCTATTTATAGGAGAGCAAATGAAGAATGGTTGGTTCAGATCAAAAATCCTAATCAACAGTTCAAGATGAAGGAGATGAGAGGCATGGATCATGGATTCTCATCAATGAATGAGAATGTGTGATGAAATTTAATCAAGGGCTCACACTTGCCTCAAAAAAACACACTTTTAACTTGCTCACATAGGTCAAAGGTAAGTTGCCAAAGAGGTTAAAGGGTTAACTTGCTTTTGAAGCTAAGTGAGTTGATTGGAGGAATGGGAATATTCCTTAGAATATTCCATTTGGATGAGGAAAAAGGTTAGTTTACAAATTCAAACAAAGTTTTAATTATGCAAAAATGATAAATAATATTCTATGGGAATATTCCCTTTGATTAGAAGAAAATTAGTTTAATTGCTAATTAAACAAAGTTTAATTTATGAAATTAGGGATTAGAAGAATTAAAAAGATATTTATTAAATTAGATGATTTAATAAGTAGGGGAGGGGATGAAATGATATTTAATTAAATAACTTAGGGTTATTTAATTAAATAAGATGACCTAGGAAATTAAATTAAATATTTTGATTTATTTAATTTAATGAGATGAAGTGTTAGTACGAAAAGAGGTGAATTAATCGATGAAATTAATTAGGCCAATAGATGAAAATGATGTGGGGCGCCAGTCCCAGCCCAGTTGGTTAAGGTGTTCCCTATCGCAAGGCACCCACCATGGGTTCGACTCTGTGGTGCTCCCGTGGTACCGGTTGGTGTGTCCCGCCAGCACTGCCGGTCACGGTAAAAAGTTTACCGGCGGTGGGGGGTTATATGGGGGGTCGTGCTGCACCCGATTCCCCTCGTTAAAAAAAAAAAAAGGATGAAAATGATGTAATTAATTAATTAGCTAGTCTAATTGAATTAATTAAATGAAAAGAGGATGGATAAAGAGGAAATGATGTTAGTAAATCTGATTTGAATGTATGACATTGATTAGGACATTTTTTCAATGTCTACATTTTGCCCCTCTTTGAAGCGAGGTACCTACTGCTTCGGTTCAAAGAACAATGCTTTTCAGATAAAAAATGTTGCCCAAATCAAAAAATAAAATAAAAATCTGATTTTTTAGATGCCCCAACGGAAGGATAAAACTGACTCCCTACCCCCTCGAGAAATCGGGCAAAATTTTCTAATTTGTGGTTGATTTATCGTGAAAGGTTCAAAAGCTGCCCCAAGGGTTTAGAAACATTCTAGGATGCAAGAATAATGCCAAAAATGCAAAAAATGATACAAAATTAGGTCCATATTGGAAAAAGTGATGAAAATGATAATAAACCCCATTAAAAAGGTTAAATTAGGGCAAAAAACCCTAATTTTCTAGCTTAAATAGGCCAAGAGGGGTCATTTTCAATTCATTTGTGCATTCTCACTTAAGGAATTCTTGCAATTTGAAATCTAACCCTTCGACGAAATGGCACACCATGAGCTTCCTCGACACATCTCTGATCGAGTTCATGAGTTCTAGCAGCTTCCAGGCGTAGGACCACCGGTATGTGATTAGAAACTTGATGTGAAATTTGAAATTTTGATGCATTTATTAGGCGTTAGAATTTAGAATTTGGTGGCATCGCTATATAGCGATGCCCAAACTTCAATCGGTGACATCAAAATGATAGATAGCAACGCATATGTATAGGACAACGCTTTTCCATATTTGAATTTAGGGTTTCAAATTTTAAATGGTGGTGCAGTCGTATCAGGCGACGCACTTGCCGATTTGAAAGTTAGGGTTGGGTTAGGCCAAATTATAAATCGTGACGCCAGCTTCTCTGGCAATGCATTTGTCAATTTGAAATTTGAAATGCATCGGGTGTCGCTGCTTGAGTTTTGAATATAGCGGTGCATTTGTAAATAGTGACGCATTTGTGATTTCCGAGCCAGAAATTCCAAATAACTTCAAATTTTGATTATTTCCTAATGCTGTGCACTTGGTGGGTGCAGGAGGTCTTCCAACCATTGATGTTGAGGGAGCACAGGCCGATGATACTTGAGAGATTGGGTGATCTATCAGAGTTGCACTAGAAGCACCTGGCAGAGATCGGATTGTGGTATATCGCATATGCACTCGTTGTGAGGACACATTTGGCTATAATGAAAGCATTGTGCGAGAGATGGCACAAAGAGACCTCGTCCTTCCACCTTCCGACAAGAGAGGCGACAGTGACTTTGGAGGACGTGTGGTAGATATTGCGGTTGCCTATCCACAGTGATCACATGATCTACAATCCAAATGTTGGATTTGACGCCTGTTTAGAGGTGATGGATATGGACCAAATTGTATTGGTCACCTCACAGATTGACTTAGAGACATATAGAGGCTAGGTGTCAACATTCATATTGATTGTTGTGGCCATCATTTTAGGTTTGGTGGCTCCAGACAGACACGGTCATTTTTTCAGTCCAAGATGGGGTTTGGCATGGCAATGGGTGTTGTACAGGATGACTCTTTTTGTGTAGGGCCCCGTGATGTTGGCTTCCCTATACCATGATTTACATGACTTTTTGTATTGCAATGGGAGAGCCCGTGGTGCAGGTGTGACTCTTCTTCATATCTAGGCATGTGAGCACATTGTCGTGCTACGACCGATTGCACAGATGGCGGACATGGAGCCAGATGATCCCATCATATGGAGATACTAAGGTGCTATCACACTTAGGCACAAATGACATATTGGGCTCCTGTACTGGTGACAGGTGATTGACGATATGATCGTGTTCCGTTGGTAGCCATGGCTTCAGATGATCACCTAGTTTGATGATGTTCAGTAGCTTTAGTTTGCCTGACAGACCCATTATATGCAGGGTCAAGAGTATACCATGATTTAGCGGTACCTTCCTAACATAGTGACCAGACAGTTTGGCAATGTACAAGACAAGCCTGATGATGCTTATAGAGCCATTTTTTCCAGATCAGCTAGAGAGGTTCTAACCTGGGGACTGATGATTCTGGCACTAGAGGTTGTTGAGAGTTTTCACCAATTGGTTGCCCAACTTTGGGCATATGATCAAGGTCATCCCATTGCTCAAACCACTCCCACTTATGATGAATGGTTCATCCCACCACGATGACTCACAGATCCTACAAGTGCTCCTCCTAGAGGGAGGCCATGAGGCAGAGGTGTAAGGGGCAGAGGACAAGGAGGTCAGGATGGCCATGATGGTTAGGTTTTGGGGGCTCCTCCAGTCTCTTGAGTAGCCTCTAATGGTGCAGCAGTAGCCAATGCCACCACCACCGCTGCCAGATGCCACAAATGCATAGACATAGCAGTTGTAGCAAGTGCAGTCTTTGATAGGTGAGTGGGACCAGGCTCGCCAGCAAATTTTGGTTGTTATTGTTGAGTGAGACTAGGCTCGATAGTAGGTGGTCATGGTGATAGCCGAGAGGGATGCGACTTTACAGAGAGTACAGGTTGTTACCGAGGAGAAGGATCAAGAGGTTGTGAGATGGCAGTAGAGAGAGGTCATGGTGGCAGCCATTCATGGTCGAACTATTTTGGTTAGGTTGTACAGAGAGGCTATCACGGAGGCAACATACTATAGGCAACATTGTCACAGGGATGTCCCAACGGCTCTTCAACAACCTGATTTTTCCCAACATAGTGATGCACATCCTTGTGCAAAGGAGTAGCTTGAGCAACAGGCTGGAGAGGGTAGCAACCACTAGGGCTATCTTCTTGATATACAGACACATTTTTCTTTTTCCCAATTCTTTATACTGATATACATTCATGGGCTCCTTTTTGATACCCTTGTGGATATTGTACTTATCATCAATGTACATACACTGATCCAGATTTTGTACCATGACACATTTTTTGATATATATATGATACGGATAGGGATGATTTATGCTATGATGTGTTGACTTTATTTCATGTATGGATGATGTATGGATGCTTATATATGATCATGTATGGATGCATTTTATTTTATGATGTATTTGATATATGATGATATGATATGGATGGATGCATTGTTATATTCGTTTTCATTATATTTTCACGATATGATATGGATGAATGATTTATGATATGCAGATGTTTATGGATGCAAATGATGTGGATGCATTTCTTTTTTATATATTTTATGCATGTTTTATGATGATGATGATGCATATGTATGTATGGATGCAAATGTTTATGATATGCAATGATTTAAGATGCTTAGAATAACAAATCTATATTAATCATCACAACTCAAATGATAATGTAGAATGTATGATGTGGTATGCAAATGATTATGTTATGATTATTTATGCTATGATTATGAGATGCATGTATGCATGTTGATGATTTGTGGATGCAAGGTGGATGCATTGACGATGTTTTTATGTGTCATGATACCAAGTTAGCGCAGAGAGAAGATAGAGGAATAAAGAATGAATAATCGTTGCTGATGATGATTGCTTCAAAAGATCCAACAAGTCCTTGATCCATCGAGACTTTATTAGAGATGGTGACAAGACAATGCAAAATGTAGGATGAAAATGCAAGATAGGATGCTCACATTTTGGGATTGGGATTTTCCGTCATTCCTTATTGTTTGATATAACACATAGATACGATGCATCAAGGTATTGATAACCAGGATCGCGTTGTATCTAGTGTAATGGACTTCGACTCAACAAATAGATAGGATAGTTCTTGTTCACATCTTGACATACAAAAACGTCATTGGAATGCAAGTTAGAAGCTTAGAATATATTGGACCAAAGCATACGCAATAGTCAACAATATACTCCAAACAACCTTCCTACACACAACTAAGCAAGTATGCACCAAGATTATTTTACAAGAGTATCCACAAGCACAACAAACGAAAGATAATGATCAATGCCCCATTCCTTTCTCTCTAAATCATTTTGTTTAGACATCATCAAGAGGTCCTCAGAATGGGTCATTAAGATAAATCACAAGAAAATATCAAAGACAAATAGTTAGTGTTATCTATAGCTCCTACCTAGTTTAAGTTTAGCTTAGGTGATATCTGATACTAATGTCCATCGCAGGAAGGATACACCCTAGGAAATCTTGATCAAAGGGTTGTTTGATGTTGGGATGATGATGCTAAGATGAGTCATTGCTATAAACTTCACTGACACATTTACCTATGATTTAGACTTTAGATTTTGACTTTTAGGTTTGCACTTTACGACTTGCTATACTTGTTTTCTACTTGTTTTGCCAAAGGTTGAAGGTGATGATCATTTATTATGGGTGAAAGTTTATTGTGGGTGAAAGCGAGACGGGATTGATGGAATTTTGGATTTTTTGGAATATTTGGATGATTTTGGTATTTTGAAGATGTTTTGAGGTTGTTTTTGGTCTTTTTGAATGTTTATATGAATGTTTAGGATTTTCCTAATTTTCTGAGGCTGTTTAGGGTTTTCTGAATATTTGAGGCTTTTTAGGTCTTTTGAACATTTTCTATTGTTTTTGTGTTTTCAATTTTCAAATGTTTTTGTGTTTTTGAAATATTTGGATATTTAGGGTTTTTGAGATATTATGATGTTTTTGGATTTTTTGAATATTTGGATGTTTAGGGTTTTTTTGAGAATTTTTGAGTTTCAACCAAGAACCTAACCTAAAGACCTATCCTAGGGGCCTAAGGGGCTGATCAAATATTAGCCTTGCCTACATTATACACACAGAAACCATATAGTTTGAATGACTCGACAAATTTACACGACAAAGATATGAACAGATGAGAGATGACAGCTAATTACAACATACTGCTAAAGGACTAACCTAGGGTGTCTCGAGGGCACATCAGTGATGGCCTTGCCTATGTTCAAGCTTAGATACAATGTAGTTTGACTAGAGGACATTTTTTTTGGATTTTCGATGTTTGACCTTTTTAGGGATTTTGATGTTTTTTGGATGTTTTGGATTTTTCCTTTACAATTTTCTAAATGTTTTTGGATTTTCTTTGTATAGGATTTTGCAAATGTTTTTGGATTTTCTGGATAATATTTTATGAATGCTTTTGGTATTTTCTGATAAAATGACCCATGGCCTCAAGATATACAAGAACCTGATTGTGATGCATAATGAAATGCCCCCAGTGTGATATGTTAGCCTACTTTGATAAAGGCAGGACAAACTAACCTTGAGAATATGCCAAGTAGTGCTAAAGAGTTCATGATACCTTATAGTGACAAGTCATGATAAGGACGCAGACATATAATAAGAGATATTTCCAGTTGGGACATATAATAAGTTGAAGATGGAGATACCTTATTTACGTGAGGCGCCTCTTTGCTAGGTTTTCACCAATATACTTGCCCAAAGTGCCACCAAAGTGGTTTTCACTAGACATCGATTTTTTTCTTTACTTTTTTCAATCCTTTTTCTCATTTTTATGGATTTTGATTATTATTATTTATTTTTTATTTTCTAATTTACACTCTTCATGTTTAGGCATAAAACTTTTTGAGATGCAAGTTGTTGATTGGCTCCTGCAAGGGTTCACCTTTAGGGGTTGATAGTTGGTATGCTCCTGATTCGTAGCTTGTTGTGATGACAAAGGGACCCAACCAGTTAGGCTCAAAATTTTCTTTATTGTCTTGATTTGGAAGGTTCTTCTGATTTTGCTTTAAGACAAGATTGCCTACCTAGAATGACTGACATTTGATTCTCTTGTTATAGCTCTATTTCAGTCGATTTTGATGCACTTGCAAGTGATTAAGGGTGTCAAGACGACATTTATCTAGGAATTCTAGCTCATTCAGTCGAGACACTTTGTATTCTTCCTTAGTTATCAAATTATTCAGTGACACTTGCAATGATGGGAGCTCAACCTCAATAGGGAAGATGGCTTCTAATCCATAGACCAAGGAGAAAGGGGTTGCTCCTGTAAGTGTGTGGATATTGGTTCGATAAGCCCAAAGAGTGGGATTTAGCTACAGATTCCAATCATGACCAACTTCATTAACTATTTTCTTTAGGATTCTCTTGATAGTTTTCTTCATTTCTTCTACTTGGTCATTGCCTTGGGGATAGTATGGGGTAGAGAATCAGTGTTGGATATTTAATCTTTGGCATAGCTCTTTCACATCCTGATTTTTGAATGGGGTTCCATTATCTAAGATGAGGGTTTGTGGTATACCATAACAACAAATTAGGTAATTTAGGATAAACTTGGCTATTTTCTTCCCCATTATGTAGGTCATAGGAATGGATTCAACCCACTTAGTAAAGTACTCAGTGGCAGTTATGATAAACTTATGGCCATTGGATGAGGTTGGAGTGATTTTTCCTATGAGGTCAAGTCCCCACTACGAAAAAGGCCATGGTGTGATCATTGGTTGCAATTTTTGAGCTGGAGCATGAATCAGATCCCCATGTTGTTGACACTGGATGCCTTTCCACACATACTAATGAGCTTCTTTTTCCATGGTTGGCCAACAGTACCACGTCCTCAACAATTTCTTAGCTAATGGCATATCACTAGAATGGGACCCACATATGCCATCGTGTACTTTTGTTAAAGTAGTTAAGGCTTCCTCTTGGTTAAGACATCGTAGTAATGTCCCTTCGATGCTTTGATGATAAAGGGTATCACCTAGGATCACAAATCAGGATGCCTTTTTGACAAAGGTCTTTTTAAGGTTCGAGGTGATATCTGATGGAAGGGTTCCTTTGTTAAGGTAAGTAAAGATGTCATGGTACCACAAGGATCCAGGACCAATAATGAGACACGTGAATTCAAATTTAGGTATTTCAAAAGTTGGTACGAGAAGTTGTTCTACCAAGAATTCACATTGAAGGATGGGGTTCGACATGTCTAATAGTGATCCAATTGTTGCCATGGCGTCTACTGCTCTATTGTTCATGCAAGGAATCTACTCAAAATTTATGTCTATAAAAATATCTTTGAGATTGTCCACCATCTTCTTGTAAGGAGTGAGCTTGTCGTCTTTGGTTTGATAGTCATCATTGACTTGTTTGATAATCAGCTGTGAGTCTCCATAGACTTTCATCTCTTGTATCTACCACTCAACTGCTATCCTGAGACCTGTTATCAAGGCTTCATACTCAACAATGTTATTGGAACATGGGAATGATAGCTTGTAATACTTTGGGATGCAATCACCTTGGGGTGATAAAAATAATTTTGGCTACTGATTCATGTTGGGTGAATGATCCATCAAAGTACATCTTCCACTGACTGTGAGATTAATAAGGAACACTGATTCATCATGGAACTCATATATTAAAGGGTTCTCATCATAGATGGGGGCTTCTGCTAGCTGGCCTGCTATCGCTTGTCCTTTGATTATCTTGTGCTCCACATACTCTATTTCAAACTCTGTTAAGATCATTACCCATTTATCCATTCATCATTTGAGGTTTTCTTTAGATAACAGATATTTTAATGGATCAATCTTTGCGATGAGCTTGATTTGGTGTGACAACATGTAATGCCTAAACTTTTGTGAAGTGAAAACTACTGCTAGGCATGCTTTCTCAATATGTGAATAGTTCATCTCATATCCTACCAAGGTTCTACTGATGTAGTATATGGCTATTTCCTTTCTATTCTCGTCATGTTGTGCTAAAAGAGATCCTAGTGTTGCTGGTGTTTTTGAGATGTACAGGATCAATGGCTCGTTTGGTATCAATTGCATGAGCACTGGATGTGTTAGTAGATAATCCTTGATCTACTAGAAATATTTATCACATTTTTCATCCCATTTGTAGGTTATCCCTTTATGGAGAAGATGTGAAAAGGGATGAGTCTTATCTGATAGCTGAGCTATGAACCTTCTGATGGACTACAACCTTCCTTGTAATTCTCTCATCTATTTCAATGTCTATGGCGATTCCATGTCTAGGATAGCTTTTACCTTTGAATGATCAATTCCTGTCCCTCTTTGTGAAACGATGAAGCCAAGAAGCTTTCTTGATGTGACCCCGAACACACACTTTTTTGGATTCAATCGTATCTTGTATTCTTCAAGTCTGTCAAAGATAGGTCCTAGGACTTATATGTGCTCACTTCTCTTCTTTGATTTTTCCAAAATATCACCCACATAATCTTCAACTATTTTGTGGAACATATTGTGAAAGATGAGGGTCATGGCTCTTTGATAGGTAGCTCCTACATTCTTCAACCCAAATGGCATCACATTCCAATAGTAGGTTCCCCATGGACAAGTAAAGGAAGTTTTATGTTGATCTTCTTTGGCGATTACGATTTGATTGTAGCCTGAAAAGCCATCCATTAGCAACAACATTTCATGCCCAGCTGTTAAATCCACAATGAGATCAATGTTAGGAAGAGGGAAATCATCCTTCGAACATTCCTTATTTAGATCTCTGAAATCAGTACATATTATGATGCCCCCAGTGGGTTTTGAGACTAGTACCAGGTTTGAAACCCACTCAAGATAATCTATTAGTCGGATGAATCCAACATCAAGAAGCTTTTGTAGTTCCAGTTTAACCAAGAGTGCTATTTGAGGGTGCATCTTCCTTAATTTTTGCTTGCTAGTTTGGCATCAAGATAAACTGCTAAGTGATATACAACCACTTCTAGATCAAGGCCTGGCATATCTATGTATTACCATGCAAAGTTATCTCTTCTCTCTTTAAGGAATGTTGCAAGGTTCTTCTATTCTTCGTCTAATTAAGGATTCAGCATAAAAAGTGATCTTAGGTGCTTCTTCTATTCCTACATTGATTGGAGTAGCCTTTTTCTGCTAGTACTGTTGACTTTTATGGATGCATTGCACTAAGAGGAAGATTGAATCCCTCATCCTTGGGTGCCTCATAGAGGTTTTCACCATTGTATGTGTCCTTTGTTTTTACTATTTTGGGACCAAAGAGTGCCACTAGGTGGTTTTCACTCAAGGATATGCATGTTAATTGCATTTCATTTATTTTGTGACTGAAGGATTCAATCGTCTCCCCATAGTATGCCCCTATATTGAGCTCTATGTCAAATCCTGCTTTGTGATCTTCCCATGATAAGTTGTCTCAAAGTCCAATGAATTATGAGATCGCTTCATCATTTTCAAATAAATCTAGAACCGATGGTCCTTGTTGGTCCATGTCAATGAGTTGCAGATATACTAGGCATATTTCAGTTGGTTGGTTATTTGAGAGAAATGATGTTATGGATATCATGAAGAGGGTGTTGCTCTCAAATAGGTCAATGACATCAAAAGGAAAGTAATCTAAGGTAGTATCACGCAATGTAGGTGACCAGGAGGAAGCCTCAACTCATTTGGCAGCAATAACTTTTCCAATAAGTGTGACCTTGCTAGCAGTACAACCTAAGCCAATATTTTTTAGTCATTTCTCAAGAACGATGGGTTCTAGTAAACCATTGTCATTTTGTCCTAGCTTCTCATTCTTGTTATAGCCCATGCCCTGCATTAGCTATAGACCTTTGTTGTCATCTTCCATGGGAAGAATAGGAACAAGTCATTCATATTGATAGAGGAGTTTAGAGATATCTTGCTCATGGACATCTTCTTGATTCAGGTCTCCCCATTTGGTGAAGGTAGTAGCTGCCATTTTGATTATTTTTGGTTCTTTGGTGCTAGATGTTGGTTTCCCATGTGTTTGAGGAGAAATTGGTAACTCTCCTAAGACAAAGGTGTCTTTCAATATTTTGTAGCTTCCGAAATTGTCATCTTGGATTACTACTTTGACATCAGGTATGCTTTTTACAATAGGTACTTGTGATGTTGAGGTAGAGGCTAGAGATGATGGGTCAACAAATGAGCTTGATAGTGTAGGTCTTTCATCATTTTTGGGTATTTGTGGGATCTTATAAAACTTGGATTCAAGGCTTTTGTAGTAGTAGAAAGGATCGATATCTCCATGGATAGTGATTTCTCTACCCTCAAAATGAAACTTCACACATAGATGATAGGTTGAGGCTAAAACTTTCAAAGCATGGATCCAAGGTCAGCCAAGTAGTATGTTATATAGAAGATCAAGATCGAGTACTTGGCATGTAGTTTCTACAAGAAGAGGTACCACTTAGATAGGGAGTGCTATGATTCCTTGTGATACTCGTTCTTGGTCGTCATATGCTCTAATGGTGGTACTCTTTGTCTTCTCAATAGTATCTTCCAAATAGCCTAGATGCTTGATCAACTGCAGGGTACAAATGTTCAGACCAGCACCTCCATCTACCAAGACTCTTTTGACCTTGTTTTTATGGATGAAAACCTCAAGGTGTAAAGAATAGTTATGAGATGGTTGTGATGGTAAATCTTTTTTGGAGAAGGTGAGAAGATGGCTAGCGATATGCCCTACCATAGCTTGAAATTGATTAGTATCAATGTTCTCAGGAACAGATGACTCAGACAAGGCTTTTTCCAGTATTTCCCTGTGTGCAGGAGATAACCTCAAGAGTTCCAAGATTGATATTTGAGTGGGGGTTTGTTTAAGCTAATATACAAAATTGTACTTGCTAGGATTAGATGCGGGGAAAGTGGGTTATGTCCTAGATTGAGCTGGGGTAGCTCCTTGAATGGTTATTTTTCCATGTTGTGTGGTGACTCCACATTTCGTACTAGCTCCTTCGATGGTGACAACAATGATAATGCTATCATAGGAAGCAACTACATTGGAATAAGTATGTTGAACATTGGTGTAATCCTTAGCTTTTCCATTATTATTAGCTTTGTTATGATCAGGCATAAGGGTCTTGTATATCTTGAGATCCTAGTTTGCAGTTGGAACCTCAACAAATATGGTATCGTTCTCTATGATATCTCGGATGGTATTCTTGAATTTCATGTAGTTTGTTGTTTTATGTCCTTTTATTTTATGAAAGTCACAGAGATCTCGCTCATTGTACCAGGATGGCTTCTCTTGTGGTTCTTGGTAGTTTTTAAAGTTAGGAAGTGTTATCAAATTCGACTCTACTAATTTCTTCATGATTGTCTTGATGGGTTCCGATAATTGTGTGTACTTGTGTTTGGGATAGTTGTTCCTATTACCAATTTGTCTTGGTTGCATGTTGGTGTTATTGATCTGATTGTTCTGTGGTGGTACCATTTGTTGCACAGTTGGTTGGATATTAGCAACTTGATTATTTTTGGGTCTAGGAGAACTTAGAATGACCTTAGCATCTACTACACCTTCGTTTCTTACGTTTTTTTTCTTAGCCCATACACGAGGTTTCTCATTCAAACTAGTTGAAGGATGGTTGTCTTTGTAAGCTTGAGTGTTTCCTTGTGAGATTAGGGCTCTATCAATGTTAAGGGCTCTTGAAACAAGCTCATCATAAGATGTGATACATTGCATTTTCAAGTGGAATGATAGATTTGGATCAAGGTTGGCTATAATGATTCCCACTTGTTGTTCGTTAAGAAGAGGCCACTCACTTTTACTAGCTCTTTTTCTCCATCGTTGTAAGAAATTTGTGAAGATTTCTCTTGGATTTTGTTTTAGTGTACAACTCTTCTAGACTAATGTCCATGTCAATATTGAAGAAGTGATCAATGAATATGTTAGTGATTTCTTAAAAAAAATTGATACCAGGAGGCAAATGAGAAAACCAATCCATAGCAGTACCTATTAAACTTTGAGGGAAGAGGCACATTAGATATGAATTGTTGTAAGCCACTTCCATACACATGACATTGCATTCTTTGATATGGTCAAAAGAACTTCCTCTCCCTCTGTATTTGTCAAACTTGGGGATTTCAAAACTAGAAGGGAATGGTATCATTGCTATGTTTCGATCAAATGAGTAAGGACACAAGTTATGTGTATGAGGATTCTTTGTCTTGCCCATGCGAAGGTCCTGCATTTCTTATGAGAGTGCTTTCAATTTTGATGTGAGATCGTCTTACGAACTGGGTGGAGGGACATATAGTGGGATGAGAGATGAATTATATGGGGTGTATCAAGGTGTGATATTTTGTGAGTGATGAATATTATTCCTGATGTGTTTGGATTAATGATGTTATAATAGGAACCTTGTTATTGTTTTTGGGCATATTGTTGAGCTAGTAAGGCTTGCTATTGAGCTTCTTGTTGTTGTTGCACCACTAGGGCTTGTTGTTGGGCTTTTTGTTGTTGTTGTGCTAATAAAGCTACTTGTTTTGCTTCTTGTTGTGTGGCTTGTTGTGCTGCTAAAGCTGCTTGTTGAGCTTGTTGTGCAATGGACGCTTGTTGTTGTTGTTGTTGTGCTAAGGTTGTTTGTTGAGCTTTATGTTGTTATTCTAAGCCTAATTATTGAGCATAATGTTGTTGGTGTGCTAAGGATGATTGTTGAGTTGCTAAGGTTGCTTCTTCTTGTTGTTGTTGTGCTAATATTGCTTCTTGTTGTTGTACGACTTGTTGATAAGTTTGTTGTGCTTGTTGTAAAGCTAGGGCATGTGCTTGCAAGGTGGGATTAGGTGGTTGTTGAGATATCTGTGAAGGAATAGGGACATTGATGTTTTGAGTAGTTAGCGGATTGCTGGTGAAAGGTGGAGGATTCCCTTGGTTTAACATTCCTTGCAAGATAGTGGATTGAGATGGAGGAATGTATGTTTGAGGCCCTGATTGAATTGGCATAAAAAAGGGATTTGTTGGAAAGGTTGATGTCATTAAATTTTGCAATGGAAATGACACACTAGGACCTTGATTCCATTGATTGAAAATATTCCCTTGTCCTATGTTTTGAGGTTTTCCTTGTGCAAAAGATGTAAACAAAGGATTCGTGATCAAGGTACTCCTGGGATTGATAGAGCTTGTAACCAAGGGATTGCTTTGAGGTGGATTAATAGCAGATTATGTGGTAATAGTAGATGGAATGGATGAACCCACTAGAGTGTTGGATAAAGATGTCCCTATTTGCATTGAGGGTTGATTCTATGATATGGTATTGGCATGCCCTAGTGTGTTGTTTTGATATTTTTGGTCTGTACCACTCTATGTGATGGTAGGCATACTTCTGGTACTCATAGGTGTGGATGAAGAAGGATGTCCCTGAAATATCAAAGTGGTGGTGGAATAATGAAGTTCAAGTGGGGTGTGTAGCTGTTTTGGATCATCAGGGATGGGAGGAACACCAAAGGTAGGTTTCCAAATGGTGGTGGGAGGTGGAGGATTAGTTTCAAGAGTACCCACAAGCGTATTACTTTTGAATGGTAAGGTGTGACCAAAATCTTTAGCAAGGCTAGTTACAAGACTAGGTATGTAAGTTTGACTTAGCCCTTGTGATGGGGTTGTGAAATCCTATCTGAAACTCTGAGCTACAAATGTTGGAGAGATAGGAGCTACACTTTCAAAAGGTTGATATTCTAAAAGTTCTTCTCTAGTGATCTCAAATGGGTTATTTGTGACACCTTCAATTTTTTATGGTCTTGAAGGAGATGATGGTTGTTGTGATGGTGTAACATGACTTCTAGGGTAAAATTATAAAGGATTTGGATCACTTGAGGTAAATGTAACTTTTCTTTCTCTATGATTCTCTTGTGTTGTGATCTCGTCTTTACCATAAATTTGGTGTCAGCTATGGGAGAGATATGTTGAGTTTTGTAATGTTTGAACTCTCTAGTTGGCTCAAACCTAGGTAAAAGGGACACTCTAATTCTTTTGGGTGAAATGATGATAATGTGGGATGAAAAGATGGGTGATGTGGGAAATGATCTTTGCAAGCGTTTTGAGACAACACTTTTGACTTAAGTTTGATGTTTTGATGTTGGAATAAAGGATGATAATGAACTTAGAAATCTTTAGGGTAGACTTGTGACCTTCAATATAAACTAGTTCACAGATGATAACTATCTCAACTAAGTGCATGGAAAATAATACATTTCACATACAAAGTAGCTAAGGTAGCAAGTTGGTTTGATGTTTTAAGTCCCAAAGTGTTGGTGTATTTGAAATTTTGAAAAGATAGATGAGGTGAATGATGAAATGTGATGAAGGGGTGAGTGAAATGTTGGACCCAATGTTGACCTAAATTGAACCTTCTATTTTGATAAGACCAAGGTAGTGAGAATGATGCTAGACCTCTAAAATGTTCAAATCCTAAAGACTCAATGATTTAGAAAACTTGTTGATCTTCAAAAAGATGAGGATTCTGGCTCATAAAGAATCTGTAGATGTCAGGATATTTTCTCAATGTGTGTTCATAAAAGTTTATCAAATTTTTTTTGTTTTCGTAGAGTGCCTCAATGCGGTTGTTGATTTCTTTTGCACTACAATGTCTAAGTTTATGGTGATGACCAATTGACCTTCGTTTAGGGATCCTTACTTTGCATGAGATCATCTAGTGAACTGGACCTTTGTTTCAACAAGATCAAGGTAGCAAAAAAGATATTAGACCTATAAAATGTTCAAGTCCTAGAAAATAAGAGGATGGAGGGGAATGTTCAAATTGGTTCGGGCTCTCCTAGCTCGAGCATAAAAGTTTCTCAACAAAATGTAACGGTTGCAATAAAATATGGATGCCCACTTTTGACTATACTTTGTTTGACAATTCCTATGTCTGAAATGGAGTGTTGGAGACTTTCCCTTACGAAGTTTAATTATTTTATGAATCATTTAGAGGAGTTTGAGTATCATGAAAAAGACCAGGATTTTGACTCCAAAAGAATGCAAACAATTTCAGACTATACCTTGAAGCATGTCTGTAGACACTGGAAATATACCGATTGATCCTATATGCCTGATCCTAATCTTACTAACACTAGTTCAGTCTGAATCATCTCCTCTCTTGTCATTTAATTAAATAATATTTATTTAATTAAATTCATCACATTTCATCTCTTAATTAAATAAATCATTTTTTATCTAATTAAGTCATTGTCTCCTATTAATTAAATAAATCACTTTGTTTAATTAATCCTATAGTCCCTCTTTTAATTAAATAATTCATTTTATTTAATTAATCTCTAAAGTCATCTCATTTAAATTTAATAAATTAATCTTTATTTGATTTAAAGCTAACACCATCCTCTTTAATTAAATAAATCAAATCTTATTTAATTAAGTCTAAAATCATTATTCCTCTCATTTTGATTTATTTAAATCCAAAAATCTAAATCAAATGGTCAAATCAGCTAATCTCCTTTAAATTAATCAAATCCTGATTAATCTTAGTCTTAATCCATCAAATCCTCTAGATTTTGCAACTTGCATACAAAAATCAATTTAATTGATTTATAAATCATCTATTTTCATTCAAAAAAGGCATCAAAGATGGAATATTCCTCAAATTTGAAATCTCCCCCCAAAAGGTCGTGTCTTCCAAACATGGCATTTAAAATTTCTTACAAGTCCTTTTCTTGAGCCATGTGACATTAACTTCACCTTTCACCTCATCCTTCAAGCCATCTTTTCAATTTGAATCTCCCCCCTCTTTGCACATTCTCCAAAATGTGCTCAAGCTTCCTCCATTCAAATCTTGACAAGTGGCACTTGCCCATTGGATGCTGAATGATCCCACATTCATCCATTTTGCTCATTCCTTCATCTTTTTCTTCTATTTATAGAAGGCTTTTCTTTGTATTTTGTATCCACAATTTGAGCAAACTTATTATACTCAATTTTATCTTCAAGAATTATCATTTTCATCCATTTCATCAAAGTCTTAGCTAGGTTATGCAAGTTTTTCATCATGGATCACACTTGAATCTTCAACAAAGTGGATCACTCTTCATCACTCATCAACATTGCATCATTGGAGTTGGTAAAGGGCCAATTTTCACATCAAATTGACACCAATTCCTCCATGGGATCAAGAGTTTGCATGTTTAATTACGATTTCATTTGCTTTCTTATTTTGTTCTTCATTTTATTTCCTAGTTTGAGCATTGCTAATGGATTTCATGGGGAATCTTAATTATTGCTTGCATTTGATCTAACTATGTGTTTGCTTATTGTGTTTTACAGGTATTAGGATTGGGGTTCTACATTTTGGTGCTAGGAGGGAAAACCAGAAGTTTAAATCACATTTTTTCATCAAATTTTGTGCTTTTTTCTCTATTTTTGTGTCTATAGGGAACTCCACCGCTAGAAAACCAGCATCGCAATACAAAACCGCTGGAACTCCAACGTCGTCATATAGCACTGCTTCAAACTCCAAATGGTGACGCTCTGTGTTTCTCTCCTAGAATTCAAAATTCTAAACTACACTGCTAGTTTTATTTTCACCCGCTGGAATTTTCAAATTCCAAATTGCACTGTTGTGCAAAAGAGAGATGCAATCACACTTTTTGTCCTCACTGTAGAACAACGCTGATTGACAAGAGGTGCCATATAGCACCGCTGGGTTTTTCAAACTACACCGCCTATGTAGGTTCTGCCGCTGGAAAGTAAAAAGTGAAATCTCTATTTTTTTATGACATGTGCTTTTTTAATTTTGATCATCTGGGTTACTACTTGCTTATCTGACCTCTATTTTGCAATGCTAACTGGTTTTTTGTAGGTTGGTCTAATCAAAGTGAAGGAGAGATACAAGATTGAAAAAGGAATGATGACATCACTCTCTCATGATACCAAGTGTTTTTAAACACTTTAGTGTTTGTTTAACACTCTTAGAGAATTCAAAAATTCTCTTAAAAATTTGTTATCTTTCATGTGCTTAGGACCTACTAAATTTATTTTGGGGTCTAAAAATATCATTTCAATTTTTGCTACAAAGGGCTTAAAAAGAACTTTAGGGAAAACTCACTAGATTTGGTTTGAGGATTAACAATTGAACAAGGAAATCTCCACATTTCCTTTGGTGCTTAAAAAGAAGTCATTATTTCTTTGAGGACTTAAAATGAACAAGTGCTTATTTGTCTTGTAATTGCTTACTCAGAGTAATACCATCGAAAGGATGTATGCACTTCTCTCGCGCCTCACAGCGATCTTGAGAATCAAAAGGCCTTTTGGTGATCTTAATTTGGGTAAAGTAATTGCCTCCACATTTCATTTTGGGATTAAAATTGAACAAAACATCTTGCGAGTGTGAGTGGAGCATATTACATACATTCTCTCTCTTTGTGTTGCAACAAAGATTGATCAAGTTACAGGTATTATTTTGCTCGCTTTTGTTTATCTTAGAGGGCATGCCTTGTGGGAAAAAGTAATCACCCAAGGGAATGACCCAACCAGTAACACGCTAAAGCTAAGTGTATTTCCAGTGGGTATATAAGTGTGGATACTGGAACAAAGGCCAGTATCACACGGTTGGTTCCAACGAGGAGGGTAGCAATGGTCTCTTGCCACATGGATCAATCCCTATGAATGGAAAGTCTGAATTAAAACCCTTATTTAGAAAAGGAAAAAATCCTAGATCTATATGTTGGTGCAAGAACGGTCATTCTAAAGCCAGCCCACACTTTTTTGGCTTTTAGTAGAAATGGAAAGTATGCCATGGGAGTTTCATGGGTACTGATTCTTCGCTTCCCCATATAAGTGAGTGTTGTGGAGGGGAGCTAGTGGGGTCAAGCATCTAACCATTCGCTAAAAGTAGGCGTAGTTGGACTTGTCCAAGTGGGGATTCAACAAATACTGTCTTTCATATCCATAGGGTTGTGCTTGTTCTTGGTTACAAAACACTTTGCTTGTTCGTAAAAATTTAGAAACCAACATTCAGCATTGTCATCAAAACTTCAAACCCTTTAGGAAGTAGATATCTTTGACAAGATTCATGTGTTATTGCTTTCCCTTGGGATTCTATCCTTAGAGGTTTCTAAACACATGGGTTTATATCTCAATTTTCTTACTAAAGTCAACAATAGGTAACTTTTTCCTTGATTTCATCAAAGTTCCACATAATGCACTTTGTGGGATAAGAGGAAGTTAAGGCATTGGAAATCTAGTCTCAAAAGCTAATCAAGAATTGTTTGTGGTAAAAAGAAGTCACTAAGAAAAGATAAGAACAATTGAACCCCACACGTGTCTGAAATGATTTCATGCAAGATCAAAATCTGGAAACCAAAATCAAAAGCTCTTAGTCCAAAAGAACACCAAAAGCGTCTCTCAACGCTATACAAATTCAAATGAAGATTACTTTTCAAATTTTACAGAAGAGCTTCAAGAAACAATCCTGGATTGTACTCATTCTATTATTGTCAAAATCCAAATCTCTTTCAGGAATTTGAGCATCTTGTTTAGAGTAAAGCATGTTCTTCAAAACCAAGGTCTTGTAAACAAGAGTCTTTTTAGGTACACCTAGGATAAAAATCAAAACTTTCATCCATCTCAAACATCAATCAAAACCCATCTCACAAACAACTTTTGAACCATTGGAAAATTCATTCATACTAGACTTTGGTAAAATCCTTCAAATCAACATCAAAATCTCCTTGTTTGGCTAAGTGTGTGTGGATGGATCCTTCGTCATACACCTAGTTAAATTATCATCCTTGTGGAAAATTTAATTCCAAGATAACATCCAACATCTTGGGGTTTATAAGTCCATTATCCAAATCAAATCAAATCCAATCCAAAATCAAAAATCCAAAAGTCCTAAAATCTAGTATCCCTCCAAGGTTCCTAAAAGTTCAACACCCATATCATTCACCCCTTTCATCCTTCATTTCATCATTGGTCCTAAATCCCTTAGAGGTCAACAAGGCAAAAACACAAGAACATGGAATGCAAACTTGATTCATACATCATGAGTGGTCTAAATCAACCAAACTATCAAAGCTTTACAATGCCAATTGATTATCAAAACTCACATTTATACAATCCATACATGGGATCATTATCTCCTACAAACTTCAATGGTACAACAAATGTGAGTATTCCCAATCTAAACTTTGGAACACCTTTCCCTATGATGGATTTAAATCAAAGTCCAAACTTACAAATCTATCAACCAAACACCCAATACATGAATCTTGAAGCAAACAACATTATCCCACCAAATCCATACATGCCAAATGTGAATATACCAAGTACAAGTTTACCAAAAATGAACATTTCAAATCCACACTTGGTAAACTTTGGGGTAGATATGTTTGCAAATCATACAAATGTTGTTCAAAATCCAAACAATATGTTAACGATTTTGTGTATTGATCCAAGTCAAGGTAACACCATGCAAAATCAAAGTTACTTAAACCACAACAATGTTCACTTTCAACCCATCATGCCAAATCTAAACATCATCCCAAATCATAACATTGTCCAAAATCAATTTGTCCATGATCCCATACAAACACCACTAGCATACATTCCAAATCCGCTTGAACAAAAGTGAAATCAACTATATCAAGGGTGTTAAAATCAAAATTAGGATCAAATTTCGCTAGATCAACTTGCTTCACTTGCCAAATTAGTTGATTCATTGCGCCATGATCAATCATCACATCTTCAAAATCAATCATCACAAGGTCAATTTAAGGTAAAAATCTCACAAGGTAACAAACAAAAATACACACCATTTGGGAGACCAATTGAATCAGTCCTACAATAATTGGTACAAGAAAATCTCATCAAACTCTCCATCTATGAGAACTATCAAGAACCCCTAGTTAAGCCACCAGGGTATAACAAGGAGCAACATTGTGATTTTCACAAAACAAAGGGACACACAACAACAAATTGCATTCGACTCAAAAATATCATCCAAGACCTTATTGGTCAAAAAATGATAACTATTGGGGACGATGACCAAGATTCGACCAATGATCATGTTGAAAATGTCTCTACATCACTTGATGAGTTAGATGACATATCTCAAGAATTCATTCCAAAGCATGATCAACATCTTTCACCAAAGTCTAGCAATGGTCCTTTCCAAGACATATTGACATCCTTCGACCTCATGGTTGTAGATATTGAAGGAATCTTCAACTCAACATTTGATCCAAGTCCACTTAAAGATCAAGAGGATATTGAGCCAATTCCCATGTCTAAAAAAGATATCCAAGAACCCTTTATAAGCAATTCATCCTTTGAAATTGACCCATGTCAAGAACTTGATCCAAAGCATGTCAAGAATTTCCAAAATTAATCAAGATCAATAATTTGTATCTCCAAGCTACTACAATGATCTAATGGACACTCTCCTATCTATACAAGATGTCACAAATGATTATCATATCCATATAACACATACTCCTCCATCTACCCATGGGATGCTTCCTATGGATGGACACGTAGATGATCTTCATTCAGAACAAGATCCCTTTACTCTTGAACAGGAAGTTATTGATTCCTATAGTCAAACTAAGTTGTCAACATCAGGATCAAATATATCCCGAATTCAGACTAAGGACATCATGTATGAAGATATCCAGCATTATCCACTCAAGGAAACAAGTCCGACAGAACAGGACATTCTAGAGTCAGTAGAGTAGCAAATTGAAATAACGTCATCTATAGTGGTTGTTTATCAGAAAATGCTTACTGAACAAGACATCTCAAAATAGGCAAAATCAAGGAACAAAGATGCTACTACCACCATACTGGGGGCAACTTCGTCTCAAGCAAATGTCAACATAAGGAGCACGAAGAATCCTTATGATGAAACCAAGGCCAATACTACAACCAGCCATGTCATGAATCTTCATCCACCCATCATCCAATCCATGAATTGGGACCAACATCAAAAGAAAGATTTGAATCAAAGCACAAAGAACGTTATCAAAGTAAAAGAAGCTAAGAAGCATAATGGACAAATCAAATACACATGGATACCAAAAAATACAAAGAAAAATTATCCCTATCAAACTCCATTAGTCAAAGAAACTATGGAGCAAAATAAAAAAGGGAAAAGTATCCATCAAAGATGTCCACAAAAGAAAAAGCGGGCTTTTCAAGTGACGTACAAAGTGTATCAAGCAGTTGGTCCTAATTCCATGCACACTTCTGTATCCACCCATCATTGCTCATCTTCCCAAGTTTGGAGAGTCAAAGGTTCCAAACTATCAACCAATCCATCTTTTATTCCTAAACACACTCCAACCACGCCTCTGTGCATGATATCCAATTCTCACATTGACCGTGTATTGGCAAAAACCCTTCATCATAAGGATTTAGAAGACACTCTATTGTGATGTGTGCATAAAGATAGAGTTAACTCCTATATCAATAAAGTAGATCAGGAATCTCAAAAGTTGTATTCAAGTGCACGTATCTTGGAAAAGCAGCTTCTTCAAGTAACATATCAATGGCACATCATGACAGAAGCATCTACATCGACACCACCAGGTGATTTAGTAGGAGCTTAAAATCTTTCACAAAAAAAACCAAAAAAATCAAAAAATATGAAATTCCAAAAAAATCAAAAAATGGATTGAAAATAGTAAAGAAAAAAATTGTCCTCCAGTGAAAACCACTACGATGGCCATTTGGATAGGTACCATGATGAAAACCTGGCAAACAGGCATCATGTGTAGAATCAAGCATCTACGTGCGCTAATTCAAGTGAAAGCATCTCATCCCATCCATAATAAATCCAACATTCCATCCATCTTATCCATAATAAATCCATTCATCCATGAACCATTTATCCAATCCATTTTCATCCATCTACATCCATAGTACAAATTATCTTGACCTTGATGAAAGTTTGGTGCACACTTTACACTTGCTTATGGTAGACATCTTGACATGAGTCATTTTCATTGGTCCTATCCTACCCAGCATTATATGAGCCATGAATCACTATCCAAATGAGCTTTCTTTATTCAAACACCTTATCTTAGTGCAATATAATCCATAGCCATCCATCCACACACCTATCCCAACATCCACCCAGGACATTTCATACATTGTTAGACACTGGGGGCAGATATGTACATATTGCTTCAGGAATAAATCTTGACATATATCCTCCAACTTATGTGGTGATCCGGACATTGAAAAAATGTGATATCAAATTGGTCAAAGCATTTGTGAGCCAAAATCCCAAAATCACTAGCCCATGACATGTTTTGACAAGAAGATGTTCCTTATCAAGCTTTATCTTTCATCGATCGTCAATCCAAACAATCAATATTAGTCTCATCTAGTTTGTACTTCAATGTCACATCAAATCATTCAAACAACTTTTGTTCCAAACCAAGCTTCAACAATCCTGATCAATCAAATCCAATCAATCCATCATCTCGGGATATCCTCCCCAATCCTTGTGTTACTTAACACTATCCTTGCATTGTTGTGTATCCTCGACAATGTTATCATCATCAATCCCGCATCATCTTGGGATATCCATCCTAATCCTCGTGTTGCTTAACACTGTCCTAGCATTGTTGTGTATCCTCAACAATGTTATCATCATCAATCCATTGATCCGATCAATCAACCTTAGCTTTGTTTTCAACAAAATCCCAAAATGGAGCACTGATATCATCACACATATCCATATCCAAAGCGTCAAAATCATGCGAAAATCCAAAAACATCAAAAAATTAAAAAAATCCAAAAACATCCAGAAAATCAAAAAATCCAAAAGCCTCAAAACATCCAAAAATATCCAAATCATATCAAAATCCAAAAACAAGTCAAAAAGTCATAAAACGTCAAAAACATGGTTATTCGAACTACGTCGGCTCTGAGCTTAAACGTAGGCAAGGCTAATCTTTGATCAGCCCCCGAGACACAAAAACACAAAAACATTCGAAAAACACAAAAAACACAAAAAAACATTTGAATAGCTAAAAAACCCAAAAACAACCTCAAAACATTTCAAAACATCAAAAACATCCAAATATTTGAAAAAACCCATCCATCCCATCTCGCTTTCACCCGAAATAAACTTTCACCCATAATAAAATCAATCATCACCTTCATCCTTTGGTGAAACAAACAGAAACAAGTACAAGAATTGTCAAAAGCAAACTTCAAACGCAAAATCAAAAGCAAACAACAAACTTCTAAATGCAAAATCAAACTCTTGATAATTTTCAAACATGCCAATCAACTTTAAATCAAAAGCCTATCAAACAACTTATCAACCCATCATCATCCTATACAATGCATGTCCTAGGATATATCGTTCTGACAATGGGCATCATTTTGGATATCACTTTGGATTCTTATTCTAACCAAAACACATCCCCTTGGCTTGCGGTATGAAGAAGATTGGCTTGTTTGTTTGCTTGATCTTTTCTTTTTGATTTATCTTATTGTGCCCATTTTGATGACCTCTCGATGATGTCTAAGCAAACAATTTAGAGAGAAAGGAATGGGGCAATGATCATTATCTTTTCTCTGTTGTGCTTGTTGGATGTTCTTGTAATATAACTTGGCGAATACTTGCTTTGTTAGGTATGTATGGAGGGTTTTTTGGGCAGTTTGTTGTCTATTGCATTGATAGGTTATACCTTTCCGTGTTTTGGTTTGAGATGTTTGAAACTTCTAAAGTGCATCCTAGCAAGGTTTTCATATGTCAAGTGTGAACAAGAATCCTCCTATTTGTTTTTCGAGTCTAAGTCCATCGCACTAGGTGTAAAACCATCCTGGTTCTTTATACCCTGATGCATCGTGCCTATGTGTGTTATCAAACATAAGGTAATTGGCCCTTTTAAAATCCCAACTCCTCGGTAAGCAAATCATCATCATCATCATCATCATCATCATCATCATTATCATCATCTCTAATAAAGTTGGCTTGTTGGTGTCTCCTATCATCATCTTATTTTCTTCTTACTTCCATTCGCACTAACATGGTACCATGACAGTTAATCATAAATCATCGCTAATGCGTCCATCCTACATCCACAAACCATATGCATATAATATCATATCATATAAGAAACATTGATCATCTCGCATGCATTGCATTTCATCATTGCATAATATAGATTGGTTATTCTAAGCATCTCATAAACCATACATTTATCATCCATTTTCATAATCATAAAAGCATCATCATATCATATTGTGTGCATCCATATCATCCATGCATCATCATATCATCCATTACATATAAACATCATAATCATCTCATTGATATCATCAATAATATAACTGTCATGGTACAAATCAGGATCAAGTGTGTGTAATATATCAAAATAGGCATGAGGCTACCCATGGCCGATGACTCTCTACATCATCAAATCTGTCTACATCAAACATTCAATTTGAACTAATCTTGAACCTCTTTGTCGCGAGATCGACCCTCAAATTGAACCTTTTCACTCAATCTCTCGAGGGGGTAGTTTACCGGCATAATTTTTCATTCGCTGGGGCAGTAGTGGGGCATCCGAAAAAATTAGAGATTTTTTGAATTTTGATCAAGACAGTTTATTCTTTGAGCCAACGCATCAAGTACATTGCTTCAAAGAGGGGCAAAATGTAAACACTGAAAACATACTGATTGATCATATATGTCTGATCCTAATCTTACTAACACTAGTTCATCCTTAATCATCTCCTTTGCTTGTCATTTAATTAAATAATATTTATTTAATTAAATTCATCATATTTCATCTCTTAATTAAATAAATCATTTTTTATCTAATTAAGTCATCATCTCCTATTAATTAAATAAATCACTTTGTTTAATTAATCCTATAGTCCCTCTTTTAATTAAATAATTCATTTTATTTAATTAATCTTTAAAGTCATCTCATTTAAATTAAATAAATTAATCTTTATTTGATTTAAAACTAACACAATCCTCTTTAATTAAATAAATCAAATCTTATTTAATTAAGTCTAAAATCATTATTCCTCTCATTTTGATTTATTTAAATCCAAAAATCTAAATCAAATGGTCAAATCAGCTAATCTCCTTTAAATTAATCAAATCCTGATTAATCTTAGTCTTAATCCATCAAATCCTCTAGATTTTGCAACTTGCATACGAAAATCAATTTAATTGATTTATAAATCATCTATTTTCATTCAAAAAAGGCATCAAAGATAGAATATTCCTCAAATTTGAAATCTCCCCCCAAAAGGTCTTGTCCTCCAAACATGGCATTTAACATTTCTTACAAGTCCTTTTCTTGAGCCATGTGACATTAACTTCACCTTTCACCTCATCCTTCAAGCCATCTTTTCAATTTGAATCTCCCCCCTCTTTGCACATTCTCTAAAATGTGCTCAAGCTTCCTCCATTCAAATCTTGACAAGTGGCACTTGCCCATTGGATGTTGAATGATCCCACATTCATCCATTTTGCTCATTCCTTCATCTTGTTCTTCTATTTATAGAAGGCTTCTCTTTGTATTTTGTATCCACAATTTGAGAAAACTTATTATACTCAATTTTATCTTCAAGCATTATCATTTTCATCCATTTCATCAAAGTCTTAGCTAGGTTATGCAGGTTTTTCATCATGGAGCACACTTGAATCTTCAACAAAGTGGATCACTCTTCATCACTCATCAACATTGCATCATTGGAGCTGGGAAAGGGCCAATTTTCACATCAAATTGGCACCAATTCCCCCATGGGATCAAGAGTTTGAATGTTTAATTAGGATTTCATTTGCTTTCTTTTTTTGTTCTTAATTTTATTTCCTAGTTTGAGCATTGCTAATGGATTTCATGGGGAATCTTAATTCTTGCTTGCATTTGATCTAACTATGTTTTTTTTTATTGTGTTTTGCAGGTATTAGGATTGGGGTTCTACAATGTCTATAAAAGTTTTCCACGAACTTGTTTCTATTTTTGTGAACTACTCAAAGGTGTTTCTTAAGAGCTTTTGGAGTGAGATGCCTAAGTCTAAAATGAGGACCTATAGAATTTGGCTTAGGAATCTTGATTTTTCGTGAGATCATGTGGAAATAGTTTAAGTCTATAGAAGAGAGGAAGATATTTATTGCCATGTGGGTGGTGGTAATAGGGGCCTTCCAGCCTCAATATTGGTGTGTTCCTCTTCTTCGTCTAAAATGGTTGTTGTGTTTCTCCACTGTGAGTTTGTTTCCTTGTTTTCAAAAGTGAAGCTTCTTAAACTGCTAATGAGATCTGTTTGTTCACCGTTTATGAGATAAAAGTTTGGATGAATTATAGCACCTGAAAGATCAGGTTGTTCAACGGGAGCAATAGGTCTCCAAATAGTCATGTGGGGTTTATTTGTCAATTTATCTTTGCTTAGGTGAATTGATTTTACCACAAACACTTATCTTTGATTATGTTTCCAAACTAGATGTTTATGTCAAAAACATCATAACTTTCACAATGTCCATTTCGTGAAAATCATGAGGTTAAAGCCATAATTTCCTATGTTATCTTTGGTAAATATGGGTTTGAGATTAATGTCAAGATATTTAGAAATCTCTAAGGAAAAATCCTTAGGATAAGCAGTAATATCAAGGCTAACTCAAGTCCATATTTAAGCCAAAGTGTTTGAAATTTTGGATAGTGAATGTTTGTTTTTGGATCATTTTGAAATCAAGCAAAGTGTTAAACTGAATCACAAGATTACAACCCTAGGATAGAAATGGCTATATTTGTTGTATTCCCACTTCATGGATTTCTCCAGCTACGCTTATTCAGAGCAAATGATTAGAAGCTTGACCACACTGGCTCCCCTCCATGACACTCACTTCTACGAGTCAACCAAGCTTCAAGTTCTCATGAATCTCCCATGAAAAAAATTTCATCTCTACTAAGAACCACAAATATGTGGGACGGCTTCGGAGGTCCGACCTCCTAACATCAACAAATATTAAGGATTTTTGGCTACTACACAAAGGTTTGTAATAAGGGTATCTAGTTTAGGGGGTGCAATGATAAACTACTTGTGAAAGGTCTCCCAACCCTTAGAACAAGGTCTTTACACATCATAAATATATTGGGGGAGAGTTATCATGCACCGCTTCCCATTGATTACGATTTTCATCAAAACCACAAATTTATATAGCAGTTTGGAAGAGCTTGGCTTATGCTTGTTACCGCTTGGGTCGTTCCCTTGGGGTGAGTACTTTTTCCCACCAAGGAAATCTCTCTAAAGGTGAACAATAGTGAGTAAGTACATCCGTAGTTCGATCATCTTTGTTTGCATGCACAAAAAGAGAACACACGCTATGTCTTTTCTCACACTAGCATGGTTGTTCAATCTTAAACCCAAATTGAAAGATGGAGGTGATTTTGCAACACAATAGAGAATGAACATTTTTGTTTCTCAATATCACCTAATGGCATGAGATAATTGCATACACATTCACTAGCAAAGTTGAAAACCACAAAACAAAACAAACAGTTGTCAATTTTATCCTTCAAAGCAATAATGAGTTAATTTTATGCACTAATTGAAAGATGAGTTTTCCTTGTTCAATTTTAAGCCCAATTGAAAGATGTGATGTGAGGGTTCATTTTTATCCAACTTTGAATGTTCATTTTAAACCCAATGGAAAACTAGTGTGTTGTCTAAAACTGAAATAAAAAAAGCATGAAATTGGGTTATAATTGCCCCAAAGCATTGAACGCTAGTTACAATTATAGAATGTTTTAATAGAAGAGAAGTTCTTCAATTTCACTCCATGCCTTAAAACCTACATAACCCTGTTAGTCTAACAATGAAAACACATTCAGACTGTTAGAACTGTAAAATTTTGAAAATTTTCAGGGCTGCATATACTCATTAGTTCCCAAAAATGCCCATACCATAAGCATAAGAATCCACTTTGCATAACATTTTGCTCATGCATTAGTTTTTTTTCATCATTTGGTCCCATAGAATTCATCTAACCCTGAGTATTTCAATGTATAATTCATATCGGCAATAGATGGTGAGGGTCTCCCCGATTCATAAAGCATTTTATACTAACGTATATCTTTTGC
Source organism: Sequoia sempervirens (assembly GCA_007258455.2). Classification (NCBI taxonomy): domain Eukaryota; kingdom Viridiplantae; phylum Streptophyta; class Pinopsida; order Cupressales; family Cupressaceae; genus Sequoia; species Sequoia sempervirens. The sequence continues at coordinate 249,529,803 of VDFB02270651.1, read as the reverse complement.
AGTCTATTGGCAAGAGTTTGGGAATGTCATACCGATATGATTTCATCTGAAGACACATATCGGCAGGACGCAATTCATTGTTTCAGAGACCAAGGATCCTATCGGCAAGAAAATGTTCGTCAAAATAAGTCGTAGCAATCACATTTGTGTCTCACCGATCGAAGACATAGAGACATATCGACGAGAAAATATTCATCGGAACAAATCATAACGTGCACATGTGTGTTATACCGATGAAGCACAAAATGACTGTCGGCGAGACCTAAGTCATCGGTGAAAAGTCCCAGAGCATTCATTTTGTTTTTCCGATACAATGAAGGTGGATTCTGACGATGTATCAGGGTGAGTTCATGGAAGTCATGCTGATTCTCAATGTCGCTATGATGGGATTATATCGGTAATAGGACTTGGCAATATTCATTGTCTTGCTGACAACAAGATTCATCGGTGAGACTTGCTTCATCGGCGAGAGCTAAGAGAGTAGTGTCGAATGAAGTTCCATCGACAAGAGAAACTATTATGTCTCGGCGATCAAAAAGAAAACTGAAGGGAACATCTCAGGAAGACTTGAGTAGTTGGAGGAATGTTTTCTGACCCCTCAATGTCATAGCAATACTCAAAACTGATGGCACAGAGTGTCGAGGAGACTCAAGATGTCAGTTGGACTACATGACAACATAGCAATATATAATCTATTGACAGTCGAAGAGACTTGGAGTGTCGTGGAAGTGGCAAGATGTCTCAGCGGGTGTCTAATGAACATGGAAAAGGCCCGAACAAATGGATCGATGTGGATGTGAATGCGAATGGACGCGACTTTTCATGTGGCCAATATATAAATACCAATTTTTGTCAGTGAGAGAGAGATCGAATAAAAAAATACAGTAGATCAGAATGTTTATAATTTTGAGACTATGATGTATGTAAAAAATAATGGAAATTTAAATTGAGTTTATTTGATTTGGTGGCATTTTTTTGGTTTCAGTTGTTTGTTGTGTTAATTAAAAGTATTGTTGAAGTTGTCTCTAAGGTTAATGTTTTCTAATTGTTTAAACTGATATATCAAGGGTATTTTTTCAGTTTATCAGTGCACACTTGTTGTATCTGTATGATTGGATTAATTGGTTCTTTCAAGGAAAGATTAAGTCCTTTAGTCAATCATAGTAATTAGGAAATCTCATTTGGATCACTAAGAAGAACTCAGTAGTCACATCCTTGCATGTTTATACCAGTTATAAACTTAAAATTGTATGCCAAACAATTTGAGTATCTGCCAGAAAGAAGTTATTCATTTTAGATTATAATTTGAACTTCGTATACCCAATAAGGCACTAGTCTCTACCATTCTATTGTTTAATTTCATTCATTTTTACATATGAACATATTAGATTTTTTCCTTGCTATTGCTTATACAATTTATACCAAATTAAAACTCATTTATCTACTCCTATTTTCCTGTGTGGGTAAATTATTTTGGGAAATAAAAAAAGGTCAAGTCTACCTCATTGCTATAGGTATACCTTCCTAGGTCTAGTACCACCTAAAGAGAAGAAGGTTTAAATCATTTGTCCTTGTCTGTTACCCTGAAACATTGTGAGAGCTTGGCAACCTCTCGTGGTTCAAACCTGCATTTTTGAGAGCTAACAAATTGGTGACTCTACTAGGGAGTTATTGGAGGATATCCAGTTGAAGAGTATAATATAGAGTCATTGAAGAAAGATTCATGGTTTGAGAAGTTTCAGAAAGAGTGATTCCACTGGGGATACAATCAAGAATAATTTCATTTTTCTCACTTTCAACAAAGTGAGTGGCGACTCTGAAAAGAATAATGCATCAATTCAACGTGAATGGTAGAAGATCCCAATATAAAGGAGGTCATGTTGGAGGTCCTAGTGGCAGCAGTAAGTGGACACATAAGGATGATAAGGTTGATAAGGGTAAGAAGATAAATGATGACATGTGCATAACGAATAAAGACAAATCATCAAGACCACATGTGAGACATATGACCATTATGATACATGGAGAGATAATTCAAGTGTAGAACCTTGTACCCCTAAAGAACAAAGAAATCCTTTTTATAATCCTCAGAAACAGGTAGAGTTTGATGCTAAACTCGAAGCTGAACGAATCAAATATCAACAAGAATATGATTAAAGAATGGAGGGTAATCAAAATGAGCCTATTGATCATGTAATTCCTCAAGAAAATTATGAGTTCTCAACTCGTGAAGAAATAGAAACACAATTCGAGTTTCATAAACAAGAAGTAGAAAGAGAAAAAGTTGAACAGGAAAGGATCCAAATGATAAAAGAAATCCAAGACTTGAAATTGTAGGAAGCTCAAATTAAGGCTCAGACAGCTAATCTTCCAAAATATAAACCGCCTCATAAGCAAGGAAACAATTATGCAGGGCCTTCATATCAGCCAAAGGTTCCTCAAAATCATACGAGAAATCAATATAAATAGCCAAACTATCCATCGTATGTTGCATCACAACATACAAATGTGCAACCACCTCATGGTCATCAATATGTGCATTACAATAATCTAGTGTACCAATATTAGCACTTGCATAACCCTCCCCCTCAACAATACACAACAATGATCAGACAGTTTGATTTGACAGGGTTTCAATTATACCCTTACCCTATGGATAGCAGTTGGAGAAGTCTTGTTCCTAAGTTTACAGGGAGTAGTGCAATTACTGTTGAAGATCATTTGAGGAACTTTAATGCTTTTTTCCAAGACTTGGATATATCATATGAAGATTTACATATGAGGTTGTTCATGATGTCGCTCACCAAAGAAGCTAGGGATTGGTTCAATAGCCTGCCAACAACCTTTGTTGATTCTATTCAACAATTTCAGGATCGATTTCTTGAATAGTATGGAAATCCATGTGCACCAGATGCTGCTTTACATGAACTAGTACAGATTCGAAAAAATCAGAATGAGTCAATTTATGATTTTAACCGGAGATTCAGAAAATTGTAGAATAAGATACCACTTAGGTCAACGTTGCCAGACTTTGCAGCATTGAGTATTTATTTGAATGCATTTGATCCAAAAAAAGGGTATGAACTAAGAAACAGGTTTCCAAGAGATTTAGCTTAATCCCAAAAGATAGCACTGACCATTGAAAACAACAGGAAAGTTGTTGGGATGATCAGTAAGAGACAATCCTAGGGCTCCTCAGCAAGTCAATAATTACCAGTACAAACAGGAGAACACATACAGAAATGAGAGGCCTTGGTTACATGACATGCCCTACAATACAAATTGGAAGGATGGAAAACCTGTAATGGATAGACCCAGGAACAAAGAAACACCTGGTCCATTAAGGAAGAAGGGGGCATATATGGTCAATAGTAATCTTTGGTATGAAGGTTGTAATGGGCCACATTACCTAGACCACTGTGTTGTAGCCCAAGAAATGCAAGAAGAAGGGATGCTAGTGGGTGACAGTGGAGAAGATCACACAGTGTATTTGACTTCAAATAATTTTCACCCTGTTGAGGAGGAATATTTATCTTCAGAAGATGAAGGTTGTGAGTATGATGTTTCAAATCAAAGGTGCAATGTCCACATGGCTGAACAACAAGTTTTTTCCAATTCTGAATAAAGTTATGCAGAACAATACTCTATTGAGGTGCCTACTCAATGCGATATAAGGAGACCCACGGAAGAGGAAATAAAGAGGTTAACCATTGCTACAGTTGAACAAGCAAAGAGCAAGTATTGGTTAAGAAATAGGACAGTGAATGAAAAGGAAGGTGCTCCCAGGGGAATATTTATGAAAGATAGAGAACTAACACCACGAGTTTTGAGGAGAACAGAAAATAAGCAACATGATAAGAATGAACAAAAGCTTGTTCAAAAGGAGGAGGATAAAGAGTTATACAAAGAAAAGCAGAAACCTATCCAAAAGGAAGAAAACAAAGAAGAAGCATCAGAGCAAAAGAAAACAATTAAGGCAGAGGGTTCTTCATTCAACTTTTCTCAAGCTTTATCTCAGGTAAAAATGTATGTCCCACTGCCCGAGATGATGAGAATTAAGGAGTATAAGGATAGTGCAATTCAATTGATATCAAATGGAAATGAGAAAAGTACGAGTTCTGAAAATTAGATGACCACTAAAACGGTTAACAAGCAAGAGAAAGTGATTGTCCCTGAAGTGTGCCTAAATGATGTATTGGTAAGTTCCCCACAAGTTGAACCTTTTTTCACCACACTGCTTATAAACAAAAAACCGTTGAGGAATTGCATGATAGACTCTGGCGCTGCAATCAATATCATGCCAGTTGGAGTTATTAAACAACCTGGTATGTGGGTAGATACTAATGAAGGGAAGTGCTATGGAATGGATAGTAGGCCTGTTCCAGTAGTAGGTGTTATGAAAGATGTTGAAGTCAAACTAGCTACTTATCCTCAGGTAGCCTATAATATAGATATAACTGTAATCGATACCCCTCCTCAGTTTGGGATACTTTTATCAAGACAGTGGACGGTAGCAGTTGGGGGTAACATCCAATTTGATTTATCTTATGCAACAATTCCAGTGAATGGCCAGGAAGTTAAGTTGTACAGGGAGCCAAGGATGAACCAAATTGTAGATTGTGTGCTACAAAATCAAGTCAATTGCTTTTGTGATATGGATCTTGGAAATTTTAAGATAGAACCAGCTCAGCCAGAATTAGTCAATGTTCATCTAATTGATAAGCATGTTGCAAAAAACTGTGATGGCATGTGGAAAATGTACTTTGATGGAGCTTGCAGCCAAGAAGGTAATGGATCAGGAATAGTGTTTGCTTCCCCTGAAGGAGTTACTTTTAAATATTCATTTTTTCTGGCATTTGAATGTATGAACAATATAGCAAAATATGAAGCTTTGTTAACAGGTTTGAATATGGTTGTAAAACATAAGATTAAGCTGCTAACTATTCTAGGGGATTTAGAGCTAGTTGTTTCTCAAGTTAAATCAAAATATGCAGCAAAACACAAAAGGCTGAAGCAATATAGGAATGTTGTATGGGACACAATTGAGTTGTTTGATGCTTTCTCCATTGAATGGATTGAGAGGTCGAAGAACACAATGGAAAACTTTTTAGCCAATGTAGCACTAAGAAGAGATGACATCACATTGGTTGGAGTTTCTCAAATCGAGTTCAAAGCAAGACCCATTGTGCCTGACAATATATACAGTTGGAAGGTTTTTAATGATGATGTTGACCTCTTGAAATTTCTTCACCGTATAGATCAATATGAAGCTCAAGAAGTTGATTTCAATGCCTTTGTTGAAGAAGTAGACGGAAAGTAGACAGTGTTTGGGAAAGAGGTCTTACAGCTTAAAACTAATAAGCTTCCCAAAGGGCTAGTAGCATTGGAAAGGGTATATGATGGAAATGATCAGTTCCTCATGAAGCATACACCAGTCAAGAGGGAGGATATTGAAGAGGTCAATTTAGGGACTAAATTGGCACCAAAAAAGGTATACATTGGAAAGAAAATAAGCCCGACAATTCAAAGAATGTTGATTGTAATATTGAGAAAATATAAACATGTGTTTGCATGGTCTTATGAAGATCTCAAAGCATATAGGGAAGATTTGTTTCAACATGAAATCCCATTGAAACCAAATTCAAAGCCATTTAGGCAGAGGCAAAGACCTATTAACCCAACATTGGAACCAAATATGCAGGAGGAATTGACAAAGCTTAGAGATGGGGGTATTATCAAACCAATTAGGCATTCAACATGGGTTTCGAACCTGGTTCCTATGAGGAAGAAGAACATGGATATCAGATTATGTGTGGACTTCAGAAATCTAAATGTGGCATCTCTCAAAGATATTTATCCTCACCTAATATGGAGGTTGTACTACATAAAGTAACAGGGTGTGAGTTGTTATCTATGATGGATGGGTTCTCTGGTTACAACCAGGTCAAAGTCAAAGAATCTGAGCAGTACAAGGAAACTTTTACAACTCCATGGGGAACGTATGTTTATGTGAGAATGCCATTCAATCTAACAAATGCAGGTGCAACCTTTCAAAGAGCTATGGACGTAGCATTTGCAGATTTGATTAATGCTATCATGGTGGTATATCAAGATGACCTTACTGCTTATTCAAAAAAGGCTGAAGATCATGTAGAACATATGGAAAAGGTATTTATTAAAGCTTTAGAATATGGTATTAGTCTGAACCCTAAAAAATGTCATTTTGCAATCACAGAAGGTAAACTCTTAGGACATATTGTGTCAAAGGAGGGGATTAGAATAGATCCTGAGAGGGTTGAGGCCATAGATAAAGTTCCTATTCCTAAAACTGTCAAGGCCATCCAATCATTTTTTGGATAGATCAATTTTGTTAGGAGATTTGTGTCCAATTTTGCTGAAATTATTAAGCCCATATCAAAGATGTTAAGGAAGGGACAAAAGATAGAATGGACTGTGGAAGCATTGGAAGCTTTTATATCTATTAAAAAGGCCATCAAAGAAGCCCCTGTCCTTAAATCTCCAGATTTTGCAAAACCCTTTCAAATATTTTCATTTGCTTTGTTGCATACTATAGTTGTTGTCATGTTACAGAAGAATGAGGAAGGTCATGAGCAGCCTGTGTCTTTTTTTAGTAAGTCATTGCAAGGGTCAGAATTGAAATATGATATAATGGAGAAACAAGTGTTTGCATTGGTGAAAGCCATAAAATCTTTTAGACTGTATCTTGTTGGAGCTAAAGTGATAGCTTATGTCCCTCATGCAGCTGTTAAAGATATTTTGACACAGACAGAGGTAACTAGAAAGAGATGCAGATTGATTAACAAGATTCAGGAATTCAATATGGAAATACAAATCACTAAATTAGTGAGAGGTCGGGGTTTGGCCAAGTTAATGACAGAAGCAAATATTGAAGCAAATAAAATTTGTAACATAGAAGATGAAGGAAATGTAGTTGCAAGTATTGAGCATACTCCTTGGTATACATACATCATGTATTACCTCAAATACATGAAGTGCCATGAAGGATTAAGTGATAATCAGAGAAGAACCTTGAAGCTGCAAGCATCAAAATATGTGTTTATGGAAGGTGATTTATTTTGGAAAAATAGGGACGGTATGTTGTTGCTTTGTCTTGATGAGTCACAAGCCAAGCGTGCTTTGAGAGAGATGCATGAAGGGGTCTGTGGAGGCCATTATTCTACAAAGACAACTACACACAAGATTCTCAGGGCAGGTTATTACTGGCCAAAAGTCTTTAATGATTCTTTTTCATATGTAAGAAGATGTGGAGCATGTCAGAAGTTCTCAGGGAAAATGAAGTATCAAGGAGCTTTACCACTTAGACCTTTGCAGGTTGAATCCCCTTTCCATCAGTGGGGAGTTGATTTTATTGGGGAGATACAAGAGAAATCAAGTGGAGGGCATAAGTGGATCCTGGTAGCTACTGATTACTTCACCAAATGGGTAGAGGCAGTCCCAACCAAGCAAGCAACGAGTAAAGTTGTGATCATTTTTTTAATGGATAACATTATTACCAGATTTGGTACACCATTAAGATTGATTACAGATAATGGGATGTGTTTCAGATCTGATGAGTTTAAATATTTTTGCAGTACATATGGTATCACTGTTTCTTATGCAGCTCCTTACCATCTGCAAGCTAATGGTCAAGCAGAGTCTAGCAACAAAAGTCTTTTGAAGATCATAAGGAGGATGCTAGGTGGGAACAAAAGGGCTTGGGATTCAAAATTGAGGTTGGTTGTATGGGCTGATAGGATAACTGTGAAAAAGGAAATTGGAAAATCCCCATTTGAATTGGTATATGGAACACAAGCCAAGATGCCTTTACAAAATTTGTTACCAGTTTACAAATTTATCCTTCAGGAAGATATACATATTCCAGAACCAATGGAGGAAAGAATGGAACAACTGGCAGAGCCTGATGAAGTAAGAAGAGTAGCTCAAAACCAGAATGTGAAGTTGCAGACACAAATGAAGTATTTATTTGATAGAAGAGAAAAAGATAGAAAGTTTGAAGAAAATGACCTGGTGTTAATGTGGAATGCAAGGTGTCAGGAGAAGGGAAAACACGGAAATTTGAAGCTTTGTGGTTGGGACCCTTTGTTGTTGTTGGCAAGAAAGGTGAAGATTCATATTATTTGCAAAATATGACTAGTGAAGAACAGGAGTTGCCTGTACATGGGAAATTTTTGAAGCATTTCTTCTCTTAAAAAAGGGAATACAGAGGATTAAGGGTTTCCAGTGCATGAACAACTCTTGACAATCCTCTCAAAAAAAATTATTCCATGCACAATAGTTTAGGAAATAAAAGGAACAGGAATTGCCAGTACATGGACAATCCTAACATTCCTTCTTTTAAAATAAATCTTTCCATGTACAGTAGTTTAGGGTCATATTCATCTCCATTTCCATTCATTCTATCCTGCTCATTGGTCCATCACCTTGAAATTTTGGTTTGCTCACCCAGAAATCTGGATCCTTGCAATGATCTCACAATCATTCATCCCTAGACGGAGCCACTGTTAGAACTGTAAAATTTTGAAAATTTTCATGGCTGCATATACTCATTAGTTCCCAAAAATTCCCATACCATAAGCATAAGAATCCACTTTGCATAAAAATTTTCTCATGCATTAGTTTGTTTTCATCATTTGGTCCCATAGAATTCATCTACCCCTGAGTATTTCAATGTATAATTCATATCGGCAAGAGATGGTGAGGGTCTCCTCGATTCATAAATCATTTTACACTAATGTATATCTTTTGCAGTCTATCAACAAGAGTTCGGGAATGTCATACCGATATGATTTCATCTGAAGACACATATCGGCAGGACACAGTTCATTGTTTTAGCGACCAGAGGATCCTATCGGCAAGAAAATGTTCATCAGAATAAGTCATAGCGATCACATTTGTGTCTCACCAATCAAAGACATAGAGACATATCGACAAGAAAATATTCATCAGAATAAGTCATAACAAGCACATGTGTGTTATACTGATGAAGCACAAAATGACTGTCGGCGAGACCTAAGTCATCGGTGAAAATTCTTGGAGCATTCATTTGGTTTTGCCGATACAACGAAGGTGGATTCTGACGATGTATTGGGGTGAGTTCATGGAAGTCCTGTTGATTCTCAATGTTGCTATGACGGGATTATATCAGTAATAGGACTTGGAAATATTCATTGTCTTGCCGACAACAAGATTCATCGATGAGACTTGCTTCATCAACGAGAACTAAGAGAGTAGTGTCGAATGAAGTTCCATCAGTAGGAGAAACTATTATGTCTCGGTGATCAAAAAGAAAACTGAAGGGAAAATCTCGGTAAGACTTGAGTAGTTGAAGGAATGTTTGTCAACCCCTCAATGTCACAGCGATACTCAAAATTGATGGCACAGAGTGTCGGGGAGACTCAAGACATCGGTTGGACTGCATGACAACATAGCGATATATAATCTATTGATAGTCGAAGAGACTTGGAGTGTCGTGGAAGTGGCAAGACGTCTCAGCGGGTGTCTAATGAACATGCAAAAGCCCCGAACAAATGGATCAATGTGGATGTGAATGCGAATGGACGTGACTTTTCATGTGGCCAATTTATAAATACCAATTTTTGTCAGCAAGAGAGAGATCGAATAAAAAAATTACAGTAGATCAGAATGTTTATAATTTTGAGACTATGATGTATGTAAAAAACAATGGAGATTTCAATTGAGTTTATTTGATTTGGTGGCATTTTTCTGGTTTCAGTTATTTGTTGTGTTAATTAAAAGTATTGTTGAAGTTGTCTCTAAGGTTGATGTTTTCTAATTGTTTAAACTGATATATCAAGGGTATTTTTCTAGTTTATCAATGCACACTTGTTGTATATATATGATTGGATTAATTGATTCTTTCAAGGAAAGATTAAGTCCTTTTAGTCAGTCATAGTAATTAGGAAATCTTATTTGGATCACTAAGAAGAACTCAGTAGTCACATCCTTGCATGTTTATACCAGTTATAAACTTAAAATTATATGCCAAACAATTTGGGTATTTGCAAGAAAGAAGTTATTCATTTCAGATTATCGTTTGAACTCTGTATACCCAATAAGGCACTAGTCTCTACCATTCTATTGTTTAATTTCATTCATTTTTACATATGAACATATTATATTTTTTCCTTGATATTGCTTATAAAATTTATACCAAATTAAAACTCATTTATCCAATCCTATTTGCCTATGTGGGTAAATTGTTTTGGGAAATAAACAAAGGTCAAGTCTACCTTATTGCTATAGGTATACCCACCTAGGTCTAGCAGCACCTAAAGAGAAGAAGGTTCAAATCATTTGGCCTTGTCTGTTACCCTGAAACGTTGTGAGAGCTTGGCAACCTCTCGTGGTTCAAACCTACATTTTTGAGAGCTAACACAGACATCGATCAGTGATCAGATAACCAAAAGAAATTAAGTCACATGTTGAAAAACAAGCATCCCTGGTTGAGTGTCGTTGCACATGATGGCATCACAATTTGAAATTTGGGCATCACTCTAGTGAATTTGAGCGTCACTCTGCAGCAAGACCAGTGAGCATGATTGCATCACTGTTTTGATGGGCATCACTGTCAACGAATGCATCACTGTTTGAAATTTGAAAGCATCAGTCTGGTAAAAATGAGCATCATGGTTTGTATTCCATGATATCTTAAATTTAAATACACATCGCTATATTTAAATCGACATCGGCCAATTAAATGTGTGTCGCTGTATCAAATTTCTTGGGTGTCGCTATATGGCGACACTATTGAAATAGCGTCACTATTTTTTGTTTGAGCATCACTGCAACCAACAAAACAACATGAACATGGATTTCAAGCTAAAAGATGGTTAAAGGATCGATTTTCCCTCCTTCTAGCGCCAGAATGTCGATGCGAGGATACCGGTATGGGCCGAATTACGCTTGATCGATGAAGAATCAAATCATAATGGAGCCACCAATACTTGTATCTCAACAAGATCGATCAAACAAGATTAGAACTAAACATTTCATCAAAACCTTAACATATTAAATTATGAAAGCCATCAAAACATCTATTCTAATCCATTCAAAATTTATCTTGTTGTGGAATTGGTGTCGCGTTGATGTGGACCGATTTCCAATCCCGTGATAGTGAGCTTGTCTCAATCGATTCTATGGAAGAGAAACGATGAAACCATGGTGTTTGATGTGTGAAAACCTAAATTATGTAAAAATGAACATGATGCAAGCTAAGTTACGATGATCTTATGCTAAAAATGATCTAATTATGCAATTGCTAAGCTAATCTAAGCTAATTTAAGCTACAATGATGCTAAAAGATGAAAACTCTAATTTATTTACAAACTAAGATGGATGCATGGAAGCCATTAATGAAAGATTGAAGCTATTGTGCAATTGAAATAAACTAAAAATAAGCTAAATGTGTGCAAATTGAGAGTATGGATGCAAGTGAATTCAACAACATATGTTTGCAATTGAAATATGGATGTATGAGCTTCAACAGCATAAGTTTTCTCTGAAAGATGGATCCATTTGTCTCCAAATAGTGATCTATTTATAGGAGATCAAATGAAGAATGGATGGTTGAGATCAAAAATCCTAATCAACGGTTCAAGATGAAGGGGATGAGAGGCATGGATCATGGATTCTCATCAACGGATGAGAATGTATGATGAAAGTTAATCAAGGGCACACACTTGCCTCAAACAAACACACTTTTGACCTGCTTACACAGGTAAAAGGTAACTTGCCAAAGAGGTTAAAGGGTTAACTTGCTTTTGAAGCTAAGTGAGTTGATTGGAGGAAAGGGAATATTCCTTAGAATATTCCATTTGGATGAGGAAAAAGGTTAATTTACAAATTAAAACAAAGTTTTAATTGTGCAAAAAGGATAAAGAATATTCTATGGGAATATTCTCTTTGATTAGAAGAAAATTAGTTTAATTGCTAATTAAACAAAGTTTAATTGCTAATTAAACAAAGTTTAATTTATGCAATTAGGGATTAGAAGAATTAAAAGATATTTATTAAATTAGATGATTTAATAAATAGGGGAGGGGATGAAATGATATTTAATTAAATAACTTAGGGTTATTTAATTAAATAAGATGACCTAGGAAATTAAATTAAATATATTGATTTATTTAATTTAATGAGATGAAGTGTTAGTACGAAAAGAGGTGAATTAACCCGATTAAATTAATTAGGCCAATAGATGAAAATGATGTAATTAATTAATTAGCTAGGCTAATTGAATTAATTAAACGAAAAGAGGATGGATGAAGAGGAAATGATGTTAGTAAATCCGATTCAAGTGTATGACATTGATTAGAAAAAATTTCAGTGTCTACAATATGTATATAATATATATACATATATATTTATAAATATCTATTCAAATATTGTATCTATATATGTATGTATGTATGTAGATATATGTATATGTATATATATTTACATATAGATATAGATATAAATATATACATATATATATTTATATGTATATATATGTGTGTGTGTGTTCGATTTACATACACGTATATATATATATGTGTGTGTGTGTGTGTGTGTGTTCAATTTACATACGCGTATATATATATATATGCATTTCATATATAGGTTGCTTGTTTGGAAAGGTTTATAGGTTTCATACACTCATTTAAAGTAAAGAACTTGAATTTCCAATTCGAGCATCTTTATGTATATACACAAACACACACACACTAAAGAGTAGAATTTTCTTTTCAATGCTCATTTTCATTCTAAGTTTGAATAGGAAATCTAATCTACAAACCATTCGTTTGCAAGCACATACACAATTCAAGTCAAGAAATTGCATTCTCATATATATGAAAATTTAATCAAATGCAAGTCAACATCCATTTGTGGTGTGTGCACCCAGATTCCAATTGACTTACCATTGATCCAGCTAAACAATCCTACTTCAACCATGTTCTTGTCCTTCAACCTGTCACCCTACAACTGTACACACTTGCACTTGCAATTTGATCAGTAACGTTCAATTCTTGAAGACATATAAAATAATTTTCAAAGATTCACAAATTCAACATCAGTCAACTCCTTTCATTCAATTTTTGAATATTCCAGAATCTCCATTTAATATATTATTAAATTTTATCAATAATTCAATTTTCCATATTTAAATAAATATGCAATAAAATTGGGTTATGGCATCAACCAAGGGGAGAACCAAAACAACAACACCCCATGGTGGGTTCTCACCAACACTCAACCCCAACTTAGGAGACAACTAAAACAATACCATACAAGATCTAAAGCTAAAATTATATTTTGCTAACACATTAAGTTCATTTTAATCCTAAATCCAAATATTCTTTATTTTCATTTTACTACATTTCCAAAAAGATAAATTGCATATGAAACAACATAAGTATTTGACACCAATATCAAGAAAATATGTATGATAAGATAGGTCCCTCACCACCTCTATGGGAGGTTTATATTCCATCCAAAGTGAGGTTTCATCATAATAAATTACCATTACATGGAGGACTCAAGTCCTAAATTATATAGATTACACCAATATTACAAAACAAATTAAGGTAAGGGGTCAAGATAACCTCCACTTGCACACTATCCAAGGCTCTTCCAACAAATCCTCCAAGAAATTTGATCCCCAATGGTGGAATCCATGCCACCAAACCATGTGGTACCCTTAGGTCCACCCCAACATGCTAGGAGATAGTCACTTGAGCACAAGCACATCACTCACACAAAAATAAGGAGCATGGCTCATAAACATGCCTATCAATTTATACACATGACTTCAAATGAGATAAATAATCATCATAGCATATAGATGACACACACATGATCATATCGAATTCATAAATTCCAGCATAATGATAATAAAAACACAAAATAAACATGCTCAAGGGAATAATATCACCAACAATAAGCATGAGGGATAATCCACATCGCATAACATACATCATGAACATAAACACATATAACCATGGTCTCATACATCATGAACATAATCATGTGCACTCATGGTCTCATATATCATGGACATAAATGCATGCAATCAAAGTCTTTCTAATAACATGGTTAGATATGGGTCTCTCATCAGACGAAAGTGTAATTGCATTGAGGATGAGAAACCATATTATATAGGGAAGGAATTTCATTGCAATACCTTGAAGGGATGACTAAGAAAAGTTAGGTATGCATAAAATCACCCACATGAGGAACCCAAATAGTAAGGACCAACACTCCCCAAGTGGGCATAACTTCTATGCTCATTCTAGGCCTATATGAGTGCTCTGGCTATGCCATAGGAATCATTATCTTGGTTATTTTTAATTACCCAATATCTTTAGTTATCACTTAATTAATAAAATTTTCACCTATCATTTCCTTTGGCCCCTTTATGCCTCGATCAACATCAAGAGCCACTCCTTTCCTACACCCTACACCTCAAATCCTAGGTTCATCATGCCAAAGAACTATTTTGACGTGGCACATCTTTCAATGCGACATTTTTGGGAGATAAAAATAACCATTGTCTCAAAAGATTCTAAATCTAAAAATAGTAATGAGACTTATTCCCCACATTAAAACTTATCTAGAACCAAATACAATTCCAACTTTTCTAAATTAATTTTATATTAGAAAACCATTAAATTCTCAAAAAATCCCATTAATTAAACCTTCAAATTTCAAAATTCTAAATTCTAAAAATACCCTTTGGTTCTAAATATGCACTACTCAATTTCACATTTCATAAATTTTGGAAAACTTTTGAGGGGGGCGGGTGCATGAAGATGGGTAGCAATTTTGTGGCCACTTTTTAAAAAAAAATGAAAACTCATAACGCACTCGCATTATGGCTTGGTGTGTCGAGCCTGGGGCTCAACCACCATAAGCCCATAACACGAGCAGATTATAACGCGCTCGCGTTATGACATGTTAAAAGCAAAAAAAGAGAGGTTGAATTCATTTTCATTTCTAACTGTGTTTTTCTTGTTGCCTGAGGCCAAAAACCCCAAAATTTTGCACTCGCATTTTAGGAGGAGCTTTTTTGCAAAAATATTCATCAACAATTGTTGATTCATCACTAGGATGTCATCATGTTGACGAGGAGGTCAAAGAGATAAGGATTGTTTCTTCTTTTTTTAATTTTTTAGTTTTAGGTTGTATTTGATATTTATTTTTTGAATTTGTAGGAGATGTTAATCAACCTGGAAACCCTCCTCAAAATCCACAGCAAGAAAAAAATCTTCAACAAAAAAATCCTCAACCACAACAACAACCTCCTGCACCAATCCCTCAATACCCTCCTGGCACTCAACAAAATTTAATGGGTAAAATTGAGAACAATAAAAAACAAATTGAGGATTTAATCGGGAGGTTGAACGATCCAAATAGTTAAACTATGGAAAGAATGACCCTAGCAACTTCACTACAAGATATGTTAAAAAATGTAGATTCAATCAACAAAAAATTGACTGGTTGGTAGGATAGGAGGCAAGTGACTAGGGCTTTTTACCAAGATAAATTATCATATAAGTAAAAGATTTAAAAATTACAAAAGGTTATTTGTGTGCATTACATTCAGCGACCCTCACGATCAAATGGAATTTCTCCCCCTCAATCTTGAAAAGAGGTTTCCACATTCATTAGTTGCTACCACCAGAGATTAGGAAGTATTTTTTGGGATAGGTGGTACATGGTTTTTGATATTACCATGCAGCAATTATGAAAGTCCCAT